>APFE030258166.1:0-153927 GCA_000404065.3 Pinus taeda
ATAAATACATTAAAACAAATAAATATATCATGACATTATTATTAAATAAAGAAAATAAGATTAATTATACAAAGAAGATCGACTTATACTCAGCAACCCTCCTTCACTATTATTTATCTCTCCCTTTTCTTTTCTCTGTATAAGTCTTGATGATGAGTCTTGGTCTAAGCTAGAAACATCCACAAAAATATTGAAGATTATCTAAATTCAATTTATCAAAAACCACTGCACAAAAACCTACCAACTAAAAAAATACATTCTTTCAAAAATGTATATAATACGTCTATGAAAACGAAATCTAGGAATGATTGTAGCTGGAGATTTAAATAACCGCAAATAATTAACGCAATAGGTAACACTGCCTGATAAGTCAACACAATACCTAATAAATAATTAACGCAATAGGTAACACTGCCTGATAAGTCAACACAACACCTAATAAGTCGGATAATGTAGGTGATACCATGATGTAGATTCTTTAAAGTATTTCGCAAAGGTTTTTTTCTCCCTCTCTCGGTGGCAAACCTTTAAAATAATAAAGGAGTTGGCTGCTGAAAAAATGGCATGTTATTATCCCAATAATACAATTCTCCTGCATCGACTAGTTCTTTTATTAATCACGTAAATAAACATGACCCTAGTCATACACTCACATATTCTATATGGTTTGTACATGACCATATATTTAATTTGTACATGACAATAGTCATGGAACTTATGGACAATTTATTAGTCTATATGTTTTGACTATAGCATTCAGCTTTGTTCACAGTGTGTTGATTTAATATTTTGATGAGTTTTTGTAATTTTAATTAAAGTCTCGAGAAAATGTTTAAATATTTTTTATTTTAGTGAATATAATTTTTTAATTTTTTGGAAATGTTATTTCTAATTTTTAATTGTTTAAGTGAGTTTTGATGGGACATAATTCCGCTGGTGGAGGGTGTTTTACTTTCGGTATTTGTGAATGTGAGACAAATAATTTTAAAATAAAAAAGGCTAATTTTGTGAGTGGCCATTTTGTTGGTGAGTGCTATGACACTAACACTAACACTAACATTGTTATGCTACCCAATGATGTGGTTGGAGGTCCTTTACCGGAGAAAAGGCAAGCATATTCCAATTTATTTGAAAATGCGGAGAAGTTAAACTTGGTGGGGACTATAACATTCGCCTTGTGTCAAAGTGCATTGAATTTCCAATATCTTGCCGAGGTTGTGCAATTTTAACCAAAGTTTCAAGAAAATCATTAAATATTCTTATTTTCTAGGAAATTAACAAAAAATTACTAATTTTCTAGAAATGTTATTTCTAATTTTTGATTGGTTAAGTGATGGGACATAATTTCCTTAGTGGAGTGCATTTTATTTTTGGTATTTGTGAGTGAGTGACAAATAATTTTAAAATAAATAAATAAAAATTGATTTTGTGAGTGGCCATTTCATAGGTGAGTGTTATCACACCAAGACACTGACACTATTACACTACTGCTATGTCCAATGATACAATAATTGACACAATTATAAGAAATTTAATGAATAAAGGCAAATCTATTGCAATTTATTTGAAAATGTTTTATTTCAAATGTTTTATTTCATTATATAAAACTTAGGCAAATCTATTGCAATGGAAAATCTATTGCAATTTATTTGAAAATGTTTTATTTCATTATATAAAACTTAAATTTCTACCCAATTGCAGGCCTTTTGCATGGGTGAGCGGGGCAACGGGTGAACAACTTACCTCTCCTACTGTCCTTTCCTTTACGCAGATAACTTAAACTTGCGTGGAACTTTACTTGTACACATCCTTCATCCTTCCTGGTGTGACAAAATTCTACAGACCTATCATAAAATTTATGAAGCTTTCCAATTATTATCAATGTCAATGTCAGAGGAAAAACTACCTAGCTGGTGTGAGGGTCGATGGATTGGAGACGTAATAGTTCTTGTTGCTATCATGTAGAATTTGTGCAGACTTACACCTCTTTTCTTATAATTACAACATTCAACGAACATCTCAAATGACGCACACTTTGGTTAATCGAACTTTGGCTTCAGCACTAACATTTTTCCTATTCATAATTTTAGAAATCTTTTATCGTCTACCCTAGAAACAAGTTTGAGTAGCTAATTTTGCATAGTGAAATGACGAAGTATAGGAATGAATCCATTTAAATTCGTCCAAGGGACGCATATCAAACCACATGTTTCAAACATTTAGGTTGACGTGAAAATGCCATAGATGCGAGTATTAAAGCTTAAGATATTCAAATATAACTATTGAAATATGATATCTAAATGTTAAAAATAAGTAGTTTAAATTGTAGGGAATTTTTCTGGTAAAATCCTAAAAACAAAATAAACTGAACATAGAGCTTTCTCTCCACAGGATTTTGGCACAGGGAAGCTTTTAAAAAAAGTTCTGAGCAGACAGAGTTTTTTCTCACACATAAAAACACTTTGTCTTCATTAATAAAAAACTGACTACAAAATTCATCTCTTTCACTCAGAGGGATTCACCAAGAACTTCAAAAGAAATTACTGTGTCTCATTTTCAAATTTTACAATGATGTGTGTAAAATTTGTTTACATTCACTGCTGTAAAAAAAATCAACGCACTGTTGTGTGGAAATTACCCATTCACCAAAAAAAACTTACATTACCCTTTTCACTGTTGTGTGAAAGATTTCATGGTTTTCACTTATACGTGCTTCTGTCTTTTTTTCATTACATGCTCTCCTGTGTTTTCTTAACAAAAAAAAATTACATACATACTTTCACACTTTTTACCTATCATACTCCCTTGAATAATTAAAAACAATATAATTAAAAACTATATGCTATGCCCATACCCACTTTTTACCTATCATACTCCCGTGAATAATTAAAAACAATATAATTAAAAACTATATGCTATGCCCATACCTCTGTAGGTAAAAAAAAACATTAAAATTTAAAGTTCTACCAAACAAATTACGAACCAACGTAAATACCATTTATTACCTTACTGCAATAAACGGCAGTCAACCCAAAAAAAATTCATTTGTTGCAGGTTTGTGATGTCCGTCAACCATTGATTTTCCCTCAAAAAATCCAACGATCGAGGTGAATATCGGAAGGCCTTTATCTGCTGAAAGTTATGTCCCGACGGAAAGCTGTTTTGGAGAAAGTACAATGGATGCGCGTCAATTTTTCATTGCATCGGATGAGTTTGTACGAAAACCACCTTCACAACAAAAGCGGTCCGATGAGCTTTGATTGTTTTCAGGAGCTGTTTTGGGCGAATTAAATGCTGCACGGTTCAATTGTCGCGCAGTTGAAATTACAATTTCAACACTCCCCTTTAATTTCAACTGTTGGGCATTCAGTCATACCCAAACACTTCCTCAAAAATTCGAAGCTTTTCTGGTCCAATGGCTTTGTCAAAATTCCTGCAACCTGTTCCTGAGTCCTGCAGTGTGCTAAGACAATTTCTCCATTGCTTACCAATTCCCTGATGTAATGAAACCTTGTGTCAATGTGTTTCGTTTTTTTATGAAACACTGAATTCTTTGATAATGCAATAGCTGAGCTATTGTCACAAAAAATCACTGTTGCTTTTGCTTGCTCTTGGCCTAAGCTTCTGAACATCCTTCTCATCCAAACTGCTTGACATGCTACTGCTGTAGCTGCCACATATTCAGCCTCTGCTATAGACAATGCCACAATAGGTTGTTTCTTAGAAGCCCATGAAATGGCTCCTGAACCCATGTGAAAAACATAACCAGAAGTGCTTTTCCGATCATCTACACTTCCAGCCCAATCACTATCAGTGTATCCAACTAAATCTGAACATTCTGAGACAGTATATAAAATGCCAAACCTTTTAGTACGTTTGACATACCTCAGAATTCTTTTTGCTGCTTGCCAATGTGCTTCCTTTGGCCTCTCCATGAATCTGGAAATTAAACTAACAACAAACATTATGTCTGGCCTAGTTGCAGTCAAATACATAAGGCTGTCAACTATGCTCTTGTACACGCTATGATCAAAATCCTTGTTGTTGTCCTCTTTGCTGAGTTTTAATCCCATTACTGTGGGAGTGATTGCTACCTTGCACTCTTGCATATTAAATCTGCCCAACACTTCATTTACATATTTTGCTTGTGAAATAAAAATCCCATTTTTATTTTGATCTACTTCTATTCCTAAGAAGTATCTCAACAAACCCATGTCAGTCATTTCAAATTCTTCTTTCATGACTAATTTGAAATTTTCAATGAGATGATCATCGTTACCTGTGAAAATAACATCATCAACATATAACACAACAATTAAAATTTTACCATACTTTTCTTTGATGTAGACGGTGGGTTCTCCCTCACATTTCTCAAATCCATTTTCCAGTAGATATGAATCTATCCTACTGTACCATGCTCTTGGTGCTTGCTTTAGCCCATAAAGAGCTTTCTTCAATCTGCACACTTTGTGCTCTTGGCCTTCCTTCTCATAGCCTAGAGGTTGCTCAATGTAAACCTCTTCCATTAACACTTCATTTAGGAATGCTGATTTCACGTCCATTTGGTAAACTTTCCACTTGTTTTGAGCTGCTATGGACAACACTGCTCTCACGCTTTCCATTCTTGCAACCGGTGCGAAAGTCTCCTCATAATCTCTCCCATGCTGCTACTTGTATCCCTTGACAACCAGCTTTGCCTTGTGTCTTTCAATTTTGCCTTCAGTATTGCACTTGGTTTTATAGACCCATTTAACTCCAATGACTTCCTTACCTTTTGGTAACTCAACCAAATCCCATGTCTTGTTTCTTTCTATGGCATTCATTTCCTCATCCATAGCTTCTATCCATTTCTTATCTTTAATTGCTTCAAAATGAATAGGATCATCAACATGACAATACAAGGAAAATAAGGAATTCATTCCTTCATCATAAATGTTACTTAAGTTTCTAAACTTTTTACCTCTTTCATTTAGTGTGCAAGTGCTTGAAGATGCACTTGAATCTCCTCCTTGTGGTGTGCTTGAAGAAGCACTCTCATTTATCCTCAAAGGTGTTCCTTGCTGCTCTTGTGTTGGCACTGCTATTTGGGGATGTATTTCAGTCATCTCCTCATCATCTTCATCGTGAGACAAACAGTTTTTAACATTAAATGTTTTCTCTATGCTTCCATCACAAGCTTCCTCCTCAATGAACTGAACATCTCTGCTTACAAAAAACTTCTTGGTAGATGGGATATATAACCTATAAGCTTTGGATTCCTCACTGTATCCAATGAAAATACATTTCTCCCCTTTGCTGTCCAACTTCCTCCTTAGCTGATCTGGAATGTGTGCATACACCACACATCCAAAAAATTTCATGTGGGTGACTCCTTGCTTTCTCCCACTCCATGCTTCTTCCGACACTTTGTTCATCACTGCTTTTGTAGGACACCTGTTCAAAATATATGTTGCACAATTTACAGCTTCAACCCAATAATCATTTGGAAAATGCTTTGCCTTCAACATGCTCCGCGCCATATCCATGATGATCTTGTTCTTCCTTTTAGCAACTCCATTTTGCTGTGGGGTGTACCTAGCTGTGAATTGCTTATGAATTCCATTTTCTCTACAAAACCGTAGGAATTCTTTGGAGATATACTCACCTCCTCTATCAATTCTTAGGACTTTGATATGCAGCCCACTTTGGTTTTCTACAAGTGCTTTGAAATTTCGAAATTTTTCAAACACTTCACTTTTGTTCTTTAGAAAATTTGCCCAAATTTTTCTAGTAAAATCATCAAAGAAAGTTAGAAAATATTGACTGCCTGCTAGTGATGGGGTTTGCATCGGTCCACATACATCTGAGTGGACAATCTCTAAGGGTGCCTTTGCCCTTATGTTTTTCCCTGATGGAAAACTTTCTCTGTGTTGTTTTCCCAATATGCAACCTTCACAAAGGCCGTCCGGTTTCTCTATCAATGGTAATCCTCTTACCATCCCTTTTCTGCTCAACAAATTAAGACCTCCAAAGTTGATATGTCCAAATCTCAAGTGCCACAACCAATTTTCATCCTTTGGCATGCTTTGGTAAGCCTCTTGGGTAACTGCTGCAATTACTTGTTTGTTTTTTAAATTTGCCCTTATTCTAAGAGGGAACATCATGTTCCTTGTCATTTTCACTTCAACAATACATCGTTTTCTGGGTGCTCTATCCATGATGGTGCATACATCATTCTCAAAGAAAACATTGTACCCCTTATGAACAAGCTGCCCAATGCTTAAGAGGTTACATCTCATTCCAGGGACATAGTAGACATCTGCTATGGTTTTCTTTTCACCCTTCTTTGTAAATATTTTGACTTCTCCTTTTCCCATAACAGAAATTTTGCTATCAGTCCCAAGTGTGACTTCTGATTTCACATTTTGATCTAAAGCAAAAAACAGGGCTATGTTTCCTGTCATATGGTTGCTGCAACTTGAGTCTAAAAACCATATGCCTTCACTATTTGTTTCAGCCATGTTACAAGCTAATAACACATTATCTTGACTAATGTTTTCTCTAGTGACATTGGCATTTGGTCTATTACTCATATCATGCTGCTTTTTGCTACATTCATTGGCATAATGCCCATATTTTTTACAGTAATAACGTTGAACATTGGAATTTTCATACCTTTGTCCTTGAGCATGATGTTTTCCTCTTTGTTGGTTGCTGCCTTGGCCTTGGTTCTGATTTGGATTGCTGTCTCTTCCTTGAGCATTTGCTGGACTGTTCCTTCCACCTCTGTTCTGGCTTTTGCCTCTTCCTCTTTTGTTTCCTCTACCTTGACCTCTTCCTCTTCGAAAAGACATCTGGGTCTTGAAGGCTTTCTCTAGAGATGAGTTTTCATTTCTACTCAACTTCATGTGTTACCAGTGATGCATGAAGTTCATCAACTGAAAAGTTTGAGAGATCCTTTGTCTCTTCTATGGTGGTGACAATCATATCAAACTTTGAGGGTAGGACTCTCAATATTTTCTCCACAATCCTCCTTTCTTCAAGAGTTTCTCCATGAGTCCTTATCTGTGTGACTAGACCAATTACATGTGTGAAGAATGAGTCAATATTGTCTGACTCCTTCATGCTCAGATTTTCAAAATCTCTCCTCAGCAATTGTAGTTTTGCTGTCTTCACTTTCTCCATGACTTGATAGGCTGTTTTGAGAGTTTGCCATGCTTCTTTGGATGTCTTGGCTGCTGTTATAATTGGAAACACACTCTGGTCCACTGCTTGATATAAAAATACAAAGGCTTTTGAATCCTTCTTCCTATTACTCTTCAATAGATCTTTCCCTGCCCGAGTTAACCTATTAAACTCATTTTCATCTGCTGGTTCTTCAAAACCATCTTCAACCAGTTCCCATAAATCTTGTGAGGCAAACAGGGCTCTCATGGTTATTGCCCAATAGTCATAGTTTTTTCCATTAAACTGTGGGAGTTGAGGATTAAAAATACCTATGCTAGTGCTTGTGCTAGCCATTCCTTGCATTCTCAGCTATGCTTCTAAATCCTTGACTGTATATTTTAAAAACTGATTGTTTCTTCAGCAACACAAAAAAAATCTGAGAAATACTTGGATCTTTTCTTGACTGTGTCTTCACTTTGCTGGAGAAGTTGCTGCAGCAAGAAACTCCTTCCTACAGCTTCTTTGACACCTTCAAAGAGCTTCGACAAGCTCTGATACCACTGTAGGGAATTTTTTCTGGTAAAATCCCAAAAACAAAATAAATTGAACACAGAGCAATGCTTTGTTTTCTCTCCACAAGATCTTGGCACAAGGAAGCTTTCAAAAAAAAAAATCTGAGCAGACAGAGTTTTTCCTCACACATAAAAACACTTTGTATTCATTAATAAAAGACTGACTACAAAATTCATCCTCTTTCACTCAGAGGGATTCACCAAGAACTTCAAAAGAAATTACTCTGTCTCCTTTTGAAATTTTACACTGCTGTGTGTAAAATTTGTTTACATTCACCGCTGTAAAAAAAGATCAACACACTGCTATGTGGAAATTAGGCATTCACCAAAAAAAACTTACATTACCATTTTCACTGCTGTGTGAAAGATTTCATGGTTTTCACTAATACGTGCTTCCGTCTTTTTTTCATTACATGCTCCCCTCTGTTTTCTTAACAAAAAAACTTACATACATACTTTCACACTTTTTAACTATCATACTCTCGTGAATAATTAAAAACAATATAATTAAAAACTATATGCTATGCCCATACCTCCTAAGGTAAGAAAAAACATTAAAATTTAAAGTTTTACCAAACAAATTACAAACCAACTTAAATACCATTTATTACTCTACTGCAGTAAACGGCGGTCAACCCAAAAACTTTATGCAATGTCGAAAATTCATTTGGTGCAAGTTTGTGATGTCCGTCAACCATTGATTTGCCCTAAAAAATCCAACGTTCGAGGCGTTATGTCCCGATGGAAAGCTGTTTTGGAAAAAGTACAATGGACTTGTGTCAAGTTTTCATTGCATCGGATGAGTTTGTACGAAAACCACCTTCACAACAAAAGCGGTCTGATGAGCTTTGATGGTTTTCGAGAGCTATTTTGGGCAAATTAAACGCTCCGCGGTTCAACTGTCGCGAAGTTGAAATTACAATTTCAACATAAATAAGAGTCTTGAATCAATATCACCTAGCAGTATAGTATTGTGGTATTATTGTGGTATTAAACACATATATACTGAGATCATAGGCCATAATACTAGTCCTTCATCAATATCACCCGCTAGCCCTACAGGCCATAGAACTCTGCATAATGAAACTAGCTCTATTTCGAGGCCTGGATATTGCTCATAATTAATGAAGTCTACCCTTAAAGCCAAAGGGCCATATAATGTATTAGTAGTTGTATTAGCTAAGGTTATTTGGATCAATATATTAGTGATATATTTAGTTCTAAGGACTTAATTATTAGGGATATATAAGTATTTTTGAACAAGGCGGCCTCCTCATCATCGATGCCTAATTCAATAACCTTTACATTCATAAGCCTGAACATACTCCAGGTATGTGGAATTAAGAAATGGGAAATATACCTAAATATTGCCGATTCCTAAATAATTTTCATCATCTTATTAAAGGGACATAATTCAATAATTCAATAAACATGAATATCCATTTGTTTGTAAACCAAACTAAATATTATTATTTTTCTTTGAACATATTCAAATATATATATATATATATATATTTTTTTTACCAAAATTCAATTGTTTATGGTATGAATCTAATATGAAAATTGTACTTGTTATTACCTTTGGCAGGATTCAAATATTTCTTCCTGGAACATTCAACCATCATAATCACAAGTTGATTTCATTTGTTATAAAGCAAAATATTCAAACACGATTCTTCTTCCAGGCCCACCACTAATGAAGTTACATTCACTACGTACAACCTTATTATGCACTCGTCTTCATGCGTCCAAAATCTTTTAAATAATTATGTAGAATGGACCCTGATTCGTTTCCCACATGACTTGATTGATCATACTCCACTGGAGACCAACCATTCACATCAAACATGGGTAGTGCCCTTTCCATTTTATTTGCAAGGAAAAATGACTAGAATATAGGGGCAGGGTTCATGAACATGTGCATTGAGAGGCAAGTGGTTTTCTTTGATTGATTTGAATAGATATTTTAAGCGCTCTAAGGTAATGATGCAAGAGTGGGGGACTTTCTTCTATTTATTTGAACAGATATTACAAGCCCTCGAAAGCAGTAATGCACGAGTGGTGGAATCTATCATGGAATTTAAACTTTCAGCATTGAAGAAAAAGGTGCAGGCATGGAAATGCAGCAAACCCTAACGACCACTCTTTTGTTGTGGCGGTTGTAGTTAACTACAGAAGAGTGGAAAAGCTGATTCTGTGCACGAGTAGTGGAATCTATCATGGAATTTAAACTTTCAGCATTGAAGAAAAAGGTGCAGGCATGGAAATGCAGCAACCCTAACGACCACTCTTTTGTTGTGGCGGTGGTAGTTAACTACAGAAGAGTGGAAAAGCTGATTCTGTGGGAGTGCCTAAAATGTGTTTTCTTCGTATTCTGGCACAATCAATCTTCGAGTAAAAAAAAAAATTAATTATAAAAAGCTCTATTGAGAATTTCATTAGCATTATTTTCTATGAAACCAGTAGACTGAATATTTTCAGTGAACCTGCCACAAGATCTCCGATCCTGAGAATGACACTTGGCCAACTAAAATATTTAATTAGAGGATAAAATAACCTTTTAAATGCTAAATTCTAAAATATTTAATTAGAGGGTAAAATAACTTTTTAAATGCTATTTTTTTATGACTAAGGTTTAAAATAACTTTAAAGAAAATCCAATTCGCTATACGTTAGCAGCCAGAGATTTATGAAAAAAAGCTTAAAATTCAACCTTAGTTCATTATGAACCGTTTATGGTAGCTTTGCTTGTGTGGAGCTTTCCATATATGTACAATCAAAGCTCTGCACACTGCTTAAAAGTAATAGCTTTGGTGTGAGATGAGTAGTGTGCAGAATTTTGATTGTGCAGAGCTTTCCACACACAAAAATCTCCCCACAATGAAATAGGCTAACATTAAAAAATAAAAGTAATAAAAACATTAAAAAAAGCATCCGTGAGAATCTGTCTCACAACGGGAAAGGTCAAACACCAACCACCTGCAGAAAACTCGTCAGTAGTTGTTGATCTGTGAAGGTATATTCTACATTTCTATAATGTCGACTTGGTCTTCTCAACAATATTATATTGTTGATCCACAACTTACCGGCCTAGGAACCCATGTTCGTCGAACTTTGGGCGACAAAACACACACAATACAGAGCTCAATCGATCTACTCCTGAAATCCCACCTTCAAATAAAAAAACACACAAGTATTGATTTTTTTATTGATGATAATTAGATTCTTGCAGATGCTGAGAATTCAATTCATCCTTGGACAAGTGCATTGGCTTAGTATTTGCTTCAACTCTAGGTGGGTTCATGTGATAATTTTTTTTGCATTGTATCTTGTGGCCCCCTCTCTGTTTACAGAGCTAATAAGCGGATGATCCCATTCATGACAAGAAGATCCAATATTAGGCTGCACAATGTGAGATGATAATATTTGATCGAATGGGAAATATGGTTTATGTTCGAATCTAAAAAAAGCAAGATTGCCTGGGCATGAAATGTTGTTTTAGCTTTTCCATTTATATTTATATCCCCGTGGTCTTTAGTAGTAAATGGTGGTTGAAAATCCATGTCTTCTTGTACTATCTCGCCCTAGTCATGGCCCAGAAATCTGTCTATCCAAGAATGAACAAGGACAAATCCATATGATGGTAGACCCACATTTTCTCTAAGACCTGTACCACCGGTATCTATGAACTTGGACATGATTTCTTCCCTCATGGGTGCTCCACCAAGTTCTAGGTCATAATTACGTCTATGAGAGGCATCATGTAAGCCAGAGATCAATTAAGGAGAGCATGATGACTCTTGTGTTCATGCATTTCTGATTCGCTTATCCCTTTGTGTCATGGGATCGATTCTGTACGCGAGCAATTTCTTTCTCATACATGAATTCTAGAAGTTCTTCACTTGGTTTTCTGTTCTTCTGAGAAAACGCCTGGCTATCTGTGCCCATCTGTAACGCCACCATCGACATACTCAATTATCCTTTACAGAAAATGGTTTTTCTTTCCTTTCATAATAAAATATCATGTTCTTTGTTTATTAGATTTTCATTTGTAAATTGTCAAAAAACACAAATAAAAATTGAAAAAAACCACCACATAATCATTTTCTTGCAGTTTACAAATGAAGTAAGCATAAATCCTCTTTTCAATAACGCTCCATTCCTAGTAATGAAAGCCTGATTGAAACGGTTCACCTGCTCTAGCGCAGGGATATTGTTGAGCGTAGTTTAATCATTTAATGTTTTACGTTAAAACATTAGCTTTGGATATTGCGGAGGCTTTTATTGCATGGAGTTACTCCACTTCCACACAATTAAAGCAGATGTACATCTTGGCTTTCTTATCACTTAACCTTTTCAATCCATTGATGATGATTTTAAATCCATCGATGATGATTTTATATGTGCTTTTTTATTAAAAATTGAAGTGATCTATGCATTAATGGTTGGAAGTAATCGAGCAAGCTAAACTTAGATTATTGTTATGATGATGATAGGTTTGAGATTCTAACAGTAAACCTCAGAGCCTAATATCTAGGGAGTGATTGAAACCATCCCTTTAGTTTGGAAGTCTATAAGTTTGAGGCTCATGTGACTCAATATAAGTGGGCTTGTATGAGTGTTTGTATACTCTCCAAATATCTCACTTGAAGAGCCATTTAGTTTATAGTTAATATATTTAGTGTTTATCATGGTATTAGCGCTACAGGACGGAGGAACCTGTACGCTGAGTGAAAAATCTGCCCGACGCGCCTGAGTCAAAAGTGTTGCATGGTTTGGGCATAGAATAGCGCGTATGTCAGCAAGAAAATCGTGCCAATTCACTGGAAAAACTTGCATGGTTTTTTTATTTTGTAGATCGGCATGAGGGCTTGGCGTAAAATCATGCCGACCTTGCTGCGTGGTGGGTTGCCGTCTTCATGGGATCAGAGGCCTATGTGATGTTTAATAAGTATTAAGAGAGGCCGAAGCTGATCATAAACATAAGAATTGTAACGAATGTCGATTTGGATCCTCCTCGTACCCCCGGATCCGACATTATCGTCAATCCCCGCCCATTAATATGCCAGACTAGAGCAAAATACTGGGAGTTGACAGTCGGAAAGAGCAGTACGCCGCTGGCAACAATTTCGACCTAGCTGATGATGAAGAGGAGGAGAGGCGGCCACCGCATGAGTACCTGGCGAGAAAGCACACCCGTCGTTTGATTTTTTACATGCTTTGTGTGGCTAGGGGCTCGGCTGAAGAGCTGAGACATGAACCAGGTTTGAAACATGGTGTGGAAGCAAACCGGATTTCTGCGCTGAAAAATAATCGTCTTCCTCTAAATTAAATTAGAAGGAAAGATCTTTCCTCATGAAAATAACCATCTTCCTTCTCCGGAACACTATTATTGAGGATCTGTGCTTGAAGGCCATGTTGGTGGAGACCTGCGTGTAATAGTCCACAGATGGTGTGTGATTGACCAACAGTAGCTGCGTTCAACCCTTTTTCTTAGGTTGAGGAGGGAGCATTTGGATAGCAACGATCCAGTACTCCTGTCAGCGCCATCTAGCAGATTTCCCTGGAAATTTTATTGTTTGAGAAACCTAAAAATTGCAGGTTGTAGAGATTCCAAAACCAATTGGGTAAGTTTTCTTCTAAGTTATTATATGCCACAATGAAAATGCGAAAGGTCTCGCTGATTTGAACCCATTCTTAGAAATATGTGTTATCAGAAATTGCTAATTACATATATCAGAATTAGATATTGATAACATTTCCAGCTTGTGAGAGGTCGTTTTGTTGCTTGTCGCCAGAGCCAAGGGCACTAAGACCTGCGTGGCATGGAAGTCACAGTCTACAAGGTTCTACAGTTGAAGAGCTGCCAAAGGGAGAAGTTTCCCCCATGCGTGGTAACGGGGTTGTTGGAGCTCATGAGAGGACCGTGTGGAGTCGAAAAGAAATCTCGAAGCAAGATAAAGCGAGATAAGATGGACTTTAACAACATGTCTATATTTTTAGATATTTTTAATTCTAATGAGGATGTTTTGCTCATGTGGGCATTTCGAGGCATTAACATGAGTAGCATGTTCGGGTGAGAAGAAATTTCAGAAAAACAATGTGGTTTTGTTGATGACCATGAGAATCAAGAGGCACAGTCTGTTGTGTAAGATCCTGAGATTGAAGACGCACCAGCTGATCTTCAAGAAGGGTGTAAAGAGGAACAAAGTGTTGCAGATCAATTAGACGAGCCACATGAAGTTGATTGCAAAGACGTGGCAGAAGAAGACACAGCTGGAGAGAAATTAAATTGTGATGATCTCATTAATTTTTCTGTGTGTGCAGACGTTACATAATGAATGATGAAGACATCATAGCTGACATTGAGATGGTTGACACCGGAAATAGTGAGAGGGAAAATTCTCTTATCCAACCCGCCATAATTTTGAGAACGGCGAGAATAAGAATTCAAGCTTTCCATCACTGGGGAAGAAATGAGGTAAAGATACATCACTACCTCATGGTGAAGAAAGTGAAGATGAAGCCTCGACTCAAGATGAACAAGGATGGACTCACAAGAAAAAATACCAAAATGAAAACCTACGTTACCAAGTTTTTCATGTTTTAATTGTAGGCCTAACTGAAACTAAACTAGCAGTGATATGTTATTGTTCAGTACCCTTTCTCTATTAAGGGGTAGCGTTAGAAGTAATGGAGAAAGCTAAACTTACATTGTTGTTATGATGATGATAGGTTTGAGACTCTAACCTTAAACCTCATATCCAGAATGTTTGAAACCATCCCATTAGTGTGGAAGCGGATATATTTGAGGCTCATCTGACTCAATATAAGTGGGCTTGTATGAGTGTTTATACACTCTCCAGATATCTCACCTAGAGAGCCATTTAGTTTATAGTTAACATATTCAATTTTTATCATCAATGCGATAAGATCCCTTATCGATGCAATCTCTCTTGAATTCATTTCAATTATCAATTCATTTCTCTCTCGTTATCAAAAAAATGGTGAAGGCATGATATTTATGGTAAGCTCTAGCTCCTTCTGATTTCTTGATGCAAATGAAGTCTGGAAAAAAAAATCTCCAATCTAAACTAACTATTTCAGATTTCTTGATGCAAATATTTATTAAGAATTGTCTTGTGGTGTCATTTTTAATGAAAATCACAACATATTTTTGTTCATTTGATTTACGCATGTAGTTCCATATGCTTATATTGATGCCTACTTGTCTTCTAAATCTTTTATTCATCATCTACAACTATTTCGCATAAAAAACATTCGAAACAATCTGAGTTCAAACATTTTATAGTGTAGGCTTGGAAACCAATTTATCATGTCTAGACTTCAAAAGGTTATTCGTTGGCATTTTTGAGTTCTTTGTAAAAGAAATTACCACATTGGAAATTTTGAGTTGTAAAATCTCAAAGCAAGAGATGTTGTTATATTGACTCTTGACATTTGTTAACTGGATAGTGTTAAAAATTTTCCATGTTTGATTGCGTTAAGATTTAAGCGTATCTATAATAGACAATGGCCAACCTTACTTGAAGATGCCCTCTACTTCTGTATAAATTACTCAAAAAATTGTATTATGTTTCTTCACTCAAATGTTATGGAGCTTTGGAGCTTTTGTGTGATGGGATGCGGTGGTATTGTTAGTGCCAAAGTGGTTGAAGTATTGTTAGGTTTGGATTTGATCACAAAATTCTTGAAAAAATGTGCCAGTTTAGTCATATTGTATTATTGAGCAATCAAATCGACTTGCTTGAAATTGTTTCATAAAATTTAACTATATAACTATCCATCAATTTTGGGATATTTTTATCATTAATCCATTTTTTAAGCCTTGTCCACTTTGCATAATTACTCTTCTAAATATGAATTTTGATGAGCATGATCGTGTGATATGGATTCTTTCAGTTACTGGAATTAATCAAGACCTTTTAATTCTGTGATGTTAATATAATTTCATGTGAAAGACTATAAAAAACCATATGTGTATACTTTAAAGAAGAGGAAACATAAAGGAAACCATCAAATCAAAGAACAAGCACAACTTGATAAAGAATTTCGTCCAATATGGACTAGATCTCCGGTGTCAAGAGTGAGGATGGCATTTCATTAAAAATTGTAAGATGATGATGAGTACATGATGTATTCTTTGTCAATACAAGGATGAACCCCCTGTATAGAGTGGAATGTGTCTCCATGCGACGTTTTCTTATAATAAGTCTCACTCATAAAATCTCTCCTCCACCATGACAAACGAATAATATCTCACATAAAGTGGCATACATGGATCTCAAATTAAAATTATTATCTCAACAAAATCAAATGAACATATGGAAAAAATACACCTTATACCTCCAAGTCTGAGGACATTATGAAAATCATCTACTCAAATGAAGAAACAACATGCGCCAATAGTTTCATTTTGAAAAAACTCGAAATATGAGTATAAACATGACCTCTTTTTGTCTCAATCAAATACGGGCTCCTTGAGAACCTTTTATATTCCTCTAAATATTCTCTTCTGGACACCGGAAAAAACTCCACTGCCCAAATGAAGAAATGAACTGCACAGCGAGACTCCTAGCAAAAAACTAGTTCAAATGAGTATAAACTCAACATAATTCAGACACTATAAAAAATTGGAGCCGAGGGAATCTTAAAGATTCCTCAAAGATTCAACATACAAAATATTCTTTGAAATATTCCCTAACATATGCTCTGATAATATTCTTAGAATCTTGTGTAGTGATGTCTTCTGGAGTCATCACATTCATGTTTTATTGTATCGACGTTTGAAACCAACCTTTGTGGTTCATCATTAGGATCAGATGTATGAAAAAGTCAGATAATGATGGGGAAATAAATAGAGGAAAGGTTGGGATGGTAATGTATGGAGCCGAGTTTGCAAATATAAAGAAATAAATTTAGTTTAATTAATTGAATATATATATATATATATATATTATATATATATATATATATAAAATAAGTTTATGTGATATTGTACGTTTATATTTATTTATATATTTATTTAATTAATTTCATATATATATATATATTAGATTTAATTATAATTATTTAAATATAATGTAACATTATAATGTTATTAACTAAAAGTTTTAGTATTAGTTATTTTTTATAACATTAATTAATAGCTAATGTTATTATTCTAATATGATATAATGTGACATTATAAAAATGTTATAATGTTATTTGTCCATCAATAAAAGTTTTTTATTAATTAATTTTGTTGACATTAGGATTATTAACGTTAAATTTACTATGTATTAACATTAATGTTTTAAATATTGCAAGATAATTAAAACATGTAATATAATAATGAAACTAATTAGGTCTTCTAAATATTACTAATTGAATTTTTATTAATTAATAATTTTTAAGATATATTGCTAAGGATGGTCCTAAATTTTAATGCTAACCGAGGTTTAAATAAAATTATTTGAATTTAATCTTACTAAATATTTGGTTTTTTGTTTTTTGTTTTGTTTTGTAATTTATATATGGATTGAAAGAGTACAAGGGAGTGTTCTTGATTAATGTTATTTCTTCAAATATTAATCAAATGATATTAGGGATAGGTGAACTATAAGGAGGACCAAGATATAATGGGGCTCAGAGTACCTAGGATATGGTAGAAACCCCAGTTAGTGTAGGAATCCAATTATCACTTATTGTTCAACCGTCATTGTGGTTGAGGTTATTGAGGTGTTTTCCTATTTCGATAACTTCTCTAAATTTTTTTATGGTGATAATGGTAGATTTTGGCCACAAAACAAGAATTTTCTATGTAAATGCGATGATTGGTTTTACTAGCGTGCTCGACCAAAGATGAGGATTTGGAATGGTTATGCTTGATGTCAGCGGCATGTTCTTAAATCCTAGTTAATATAGAACAACCAGTTTCACTAAAGTAGGCTTTGCCACACGAACACGAAACCAAATAAACTCCTTTGTGGTGTTTAGAATCAATAGAATCTTTTACCGATTTCAGGCATCTATTGATTGTATTCAAGGGTTTGAAAGTGGTTTTTATATTATTGTTTTTTAAAATGTGTGAAATCTTATCAGTGGTGCCTAGAATGTAAGGTAGGTGAACCTTGCCTGCACAATCATCCATTGGTTGTTTGTTTTTAGGATTCTCCTCTTTTTTGAAAGCTTTGATTCCTTGGTGTCTTTTATATCCATTCTTTTCAAAAACATCCAAGAGGTGGTTCTTCTCTTGATCAAAATGATCTCTTAGAATCTTCTTGAAATTCATGTCTTCATTGCCCTGCTTGCACCCTCATCTCTCCTATATTCTCCATGGTTCCCTCTAAACCATTTGAATGCCATTTTATAACAAAGTGTGAGGGTGAATACATCAAAGTGTGTGGTTGGCATAATGGTTGGCATAGTCATATTAAGCTACTTGTTGTTGTGGATGTTTTGAGTTCGAAACCCATGGACTACCAATTTTGCCTTAATATTGTTTTAGAGCCTAATTTTGGTTTGAATATAGTTTTCAAACCATATAATATATGGTATAAGCATGTCCATATTGTAACGACTCCCCAAACCATGAGAATAAGACAAAATTGGAGGTTGTACCATGCTAAGGCCACTTGGGTTTAATTTGAGATACCATGTGGCACCATGTGATTGGGCCATGTGGCAGGATCTCATTGGCCTATATCATATGCCACCTTTATCACCTAAATGCCATGTATCAACTTGTGATATTGCCACATAACCTGTTGTGGTCCACCTAGTATGTTGATTCGGATACCATATGGAAGCATGTTGGAGTGCCACATGGAACCCTCCGGTTGACTTTTGACTTTTTGTTTTTTTGGCTATTTGATACAAACTTTAAACTGCAATAAATTTCTCATACAAAATCAAATTTCAGTGTCGTCCACGCCATTGGAATCATGGCAATGAGCTCTTTGAATGGGTCTTGGTTTTGATGAAATATGAGAACTTTGGTTTTTGGACCTTCCTAGAGCCACCTAGATCATTCCTTTCCAATGAAGAGATTTTGATCCTTCAAAATCATGAACACAATCTGCAATCTATTGTACTCCCTTAGCTTCACAATAAGTTCCATGATAGGCCACACTTCATTCTCCTTCAACTTTGTACTTCAAAACCATAAGTGATAAATTGACACCTATATCCTATGAAAACCTATAGTACAACTCACAACATACATGTTCTTTTACAAGATCAATCATGACCCAAGCAACCCCATACTTACCAAGAGTTTATAACAAACTCTTTGGTCAACTTTACCTAATAATCATAACAGAAAATAATACCACTGCTATCAACAAAATGGCCAAGAACATCATCATGTTGCTTTCATAAGTGATGGAAAACACTTCATCACTTATACAATCATTTCGCAACATGTTATTTAAAAAATGCATTCATGACAAGCTACTATCTATAATAAAACTCTCTGACTCATCAAAGTTAATGGGTCATCACTCTGGAGCTGATTTTCTTGTTGAAAAACTTTACTGACATATTCTTTGATAGGTGCTTTGTCCCTCTTGAGACACTTCTCTGGATGGAGCTCCCAGCATGTGGCTCTCTGATGTCCACATCTATTGTAATGACTACAGAAATTTTTCTTCCTCCATACTTGCTTAACCTTCTTCCTTCCTTTATGTGGAGAAGGCCTTTCATGTCTTGTCCTCCACCTCACTGCCAAAGTTTTCCAACACTCGACAACCACTTGGTTATACAATCCACACAAACTACATGGTTTTTTATGAAATAAAATTGGCTCATCATTAGTAATCTACCTATAATCAAAAGGAACATTAGAATACTGAGACTTTTTATACCTTGCTTGGTTGTCTCTGGTGCAATCCTGGTGGTGAGATATTTCCTAAACTCTTCCTCTCCAATGTGCATTGCCATGGGAAGATTGTGATGTGTTGTCATATTTCTCTTTCCTTGATAATTTTGACAACTTCTTTGATTCTTTGTCGAAAAAGAACCCCTTGATTTTGTTTCCTTCGAGCATTCTCCTTCAGTGTACCTCAATCCTAAAATGGGTACCTCAACGCTTCCAATAGAAATAACATAATGTGAAAATGAAACTTAAGAACTATCAACATTGTTTACCTCAGTTGTTGATTCTAATGTAGGTGATGATGACTTTGCTAAGCCTTTGTTGCACTTCATATTTTCTAAGGCCTCTTCCATGGCTTGTAATTTAAGATGCAAAATCTGATTCTCCTCTTTTTCTTCTTGTAGAAGTCTCATCAATTGAAGATTCTCTTCTTGAAGGATCTCGTTGATCTCTTCATTTGAATGATGAGAAAAATATGAAGAAGTATATTCACTAGAAGATGGAGATGGAGCATCATCCTCTGCTCTCTCTTTCCCCTATTCCTCTTTTACATTTTCTCCTCATAATTTGCATAAATTATATCTACCATGATTTCCATCTTGTAGAAGGCCTCGTAAATAGCTCTATGATCCTCCATTTTATTTTTTATTGGATGTTCAATTTTTAATTATCATTCACACTCACAATTCACATCAATAATAAGACCTCTTTGATACCAAACTTGATCTAGATTCTCTGTGCTACCAGAATTAACCAAGATCTTTTACTTCTATTATGTTAGTAGAATTGTGCGTCAAAGAGTATAAAAAATCACATGTGCATACTTTAAAGAAGATGAAACATAAAGGAAACCATCAAATAAAAAAACCATGAACTCCCAATTTTTCTTTAATATGGTTTTAGAGCCTAATTTTGGTTTTAATATAGTTTCAAACCATACAATATACGGTATATGTATGTTATATTGTAACAGCTCCCCAGACCATGAGAATAAGACAAAAATCGAGGTTTCACCATGCTAAGGCCACTTGGGCCTAATTTTAGGTACCATGTGACACCATGTGATTGGGCCATGTGGCGGACTCTCATTGTTCCATATCATATGCCACTTTTATCTCCTACATGTCTTGTGTCGACTTATGATATTTCCACATCACCTATTATGATCCACCTAGTCTGCTGATTGGTCTTCCATGTGGCATCTTGTAGGAGTGCCACTTGGAACCCTCTCGTTGACTTTTGACTCTCTTTTTTTCATTGTTTGGTACAAACTTCAAAATGCAATAAATTTCTTGTATAGACTCAGATTTTAGTGTCATGTATGCCATTGGAATCAAGATGATGAACTCTTTTAAATAGTCATAGTTTCAATGAAATATGATATTTTTGATTTTTGAACATTTCTAGAGCCACCAAGATCATTCCTCCGCACTGAGGAGCTTTTGGTCCTCCCAAAGAATGAACACAATCTACAATCTATTGTACTCACTTATCTCCATAATAAGTGCACTCAAGGGATACACTTCATTCTCCTTCACATTTGCACTTTAGAGCCATAAGTGATGAATTGACACATGTATCCTATGCAAACCTATAGTACAACTCGCAACATACATATTCTTTTACAAGGCCAATCATGACCCAAGAAACCACATACTTTCTAAGAGTTTATAACACAGTCTTTCGTCAAGTTTACATCAGAATCATAATAGAAATCAATACCCTTTCTATCAACAAAAAGGCCAAGAACATCATCATGTTTCTTTCATAAGTGATGGATAACACTTCATCACTTTTACAATCATTTCGGAACATGTTATTTACAAAATACGGCCATGACATGTCACTATCTCTAATAAAACCATCTCTCACTCATTAAAGTGAATGGGTCATCATTCTGGAGTTGATTCACTTGTTGAACAACTTTACTAGTTGGTTCCTTTGTAGGTGCTTTGTCCATCTTGAGACACTTCTCTCGATGGAGCTCCTAATATGTGGCTCTGTGATGTCCACCTCTATTAAAATGACTGCAAATATTCTTCTTCCTCTAGACCTCCTTAACGTTGAATCTAATATGCCGTAAATTTCTCCACGATAGTTATTTTTGAATATAACCTTCTTCCTTCCTTGATTTGGAGAAGGCCTTTCATGTCTTTTCCTCCTCCTTGTCACCATATTTTTCCAACACTCGACAACCACATGGTTATACAAGCCACAAAAACTACATGGTTCTCTATGTGATAAAATTGGCTCATCGTTAGAAATTTTCCTGTAATAAAAAACAACATTAGAATACTGAGACTTTTTATACCTCGCTTGGTTTTCTCTTGTGTAATCCTGGCGATGAGAGCTTGCCTTAACTCTTCCTCTGCAATTTGCATTGTCATGGGAAGATTATGATGTGTTCCGATCGTTATCTTTCCTTGATGATTTCAACAACTAGTTGGCTTCTTTGCCTAAAGAACCCCTTTCTTTTGATGCCTTCGAGCATTCCCTTTTAGTGTACCCCTATCCTAAAATGGGTACCTAAGGGCTTCCAATTTAAATACCATAATGCGAAAGTGAAACTGAAGAAATATAAATACTATTTACCTTAGTCATTGATTCTGAAGTAGATGACGATGACTTCGCTAAGCCTTTGTTTCACTTTATCTTTTCCAAGGCCTCTTCCGTGGCTCGTAATTGAAGCTACAATCTCTATTTCTCCTCTTTTTCTTCTTGTATAAGTCTCCTCAATTCAAAATTATTTGCTTGAAGGATCTCATTTATTTATTCATTTGAATGATGAGAACAATATGAAGAAGAAGTATATTCACTCAAAGATGGATATGGAGCATCATCCTCTTCTCTCTCTTTCCCTTGTTCCCATTTTTTCCATTTTCTCCTCATAATCTACATATATTATATCTACCATGTTTTCCATCATGTAGAATGCCTTGTGGAGATCTTTGTGATGCTCCATTTTATTTTTTAATGCACGTTCAATATATGGTTCTCATTCACACTCTTAATTCGCATCAACACATTCAATACCAAACTTGATCCATATTCTCTCAGCTACTAGAATTAACCAATACCTTTAACTTTTGGGATGTTAGTAGAATTTCATGTGAAAAAGTATAAAAAACCACATGTCCATACTTTATAAAAAGAGGAAATATAAAGGCAGTCATCGAACCAAAGAACACACCCAACTTGATAACAAAGTTTGTCTAGTATCGACTACCTCTTTAGGCCTACTGTCAAGAGTGGGGAGGGCACTTCATTAAATGATGCAAGATGATGATGAGTACATTATGTATTATTTTTCAATACAAGGATGAACCCCCTTATCTAGAGTGACATGTCTCTCCATGGGACGTTATCCTATAATAACTCTCACTCATAAAAGCTCTCCTCTAGCATGACAAAGGAGCAATCTCTCACATAAAGTAGCATACAATGATCCTCCAACAAAGTGGCATACATGGATATCAACTTCAAATCATCATCTCAATAAAATCAAATGAACACATGGAAAAAAATACACCTTATATCTCCAAGTCCAAGGATGTAAATAGGGTCAAAACATAATAACCTCCTCCATAAATATATGTTACCTATTTTCCTCCATATGACCATAAAAAGTCTTCCTGCAACGATTACATATATGAGGCTCAAGTGATTCTCCATATGTCATTTGTTGGTTAATCCCTTCTTTAGAGTTAGATATTCCTACCTGACCTGCAACATTAATTGTTGGTGGTTCCTCACACAATGATGCCACTAATCCTCCATGATACACTAGAGTGTAATTTAGTGAAGCTAGCATCATATGGCTCTCAATAATTTATCCACAACTGCAAGATGTTTTTTTTTTTTTTTGGGGGGGGGGGTTGGGGTTATTTCTTCATTTATGAGGATCGAGTGTTCGGTTGCACCTAACATTTTCTCTACCTTATGTAGACACACAACCCATAACTTCCTTAAGAAGTATAAAGGTACTTGCCTACTATTATAGTGAGGTTTATTAATTACCATAAAAATCCTATCCATCGAGTTTTCATAAATGGTTGGTAGGTGTATCAGTCCATACAAATGTGCTTTTGGGTTATGTTGTAGTGGTTACAACCACCCTCCAAAATGTTTCCTATGCTTTGATTTTGGAGTCTTCCTTCCTATCCACATGAGCTTATCTTGATTGTTGTCAAGTACTCGTGATTTGAATGAGACTTATATTTTCATTTGTGCTTATGTTTTCTAACTTTTACACTTAGTTGATCTTTCTAAGTCACAAGCTAATCTGCCATCTTGGTCTTACAACAGTTCTAGGCTTGCCTCCAAAAATTGCACAATCCTTGAGGGCATGTAACCTTGATGATTGGAATTGTGTAGTTCAGAATCGAAGTCAACCTTGAGTTCAGAAACTACGCATTCATGGAAGGCATCCAAACATTAAACCCAGAAACTATGTAATCCCTCATTGAGCTCAAAAATTGTGCAGTGCACTAAGCCGGAAAGTTTCCTAGTTCCCCAAAATTATGCAATGTTTCCCGGCATCATGCATGACAAGTTCCCTTAAAAAAGAAAAAAAATCAAAAAGCTAAAAAGGAAAAAAATTCCCTAAAAAATAAGGATCCATTATTAGTATCCCAAAGGAGGCACACTCGTTATCTTTAGAAAATTCTGCCAAGTGTCACTTTTTCCTTAAATTTAGACATGCACACCATAAACACTAACTCAGTCAAATATATTTAATCGAGACCTCTAGACCTCATTTCCACATTCTATATTAGAGCTCAGGAAGTCCCAAGGAGATCAAGGAACCTTAAATGCAATTCTCATCGCTTTTTAGGGTGAGTTTCACCTTTTATTGTCTTTTGCCACTTTTTCTAGTGCTTTTTGTTGTTTTTCTTATTTCTCTTCATGGTTGCTGGCGCTTCAACTTATTTTAGCTTGTAGAAGTGTTTTTCTAAGTTGTTTTTTTCCTTTCACAACTGTCGCATTATTTTTCTTGTTTCTGAACTATGGTTACCGTTGTGGCGACTCTCCTCACATACTCGATTTTCCTTATATTTGTTGAGTTTATGCACTTGATCTACATTGGTTTAGTCGTACTTAGTTAGTTTTTCACTCAATCTCACATCATGACTGAGTTTTGCTTGTTTTTCACACTTCTCCCGGGTAAATCTGCACTTTCCTTGCTCATATGTTTCCTTGCCCAACTGGGCACTGTGCAATCATAAGGCTCAAGTCGAGAGCTTGGCCTTTAGAACTACACATTGTGTAGTACAGGCTAGTCCAACTACGCATTGTGTAGTTCTAAGGCTTAGCCTGTCACCTTGTCCACTGAGACTGTGCAATGCACAATCTCTCCCAGTCTAAGCCAAGGTTGAACTTCACATTTCTTAGTCTCAAGACTCAGGCTCTACCTTGGTTTTTAGGACTACACAGTGCGTAGTTCCCTTGCTTGTTGATAGAAAAGTGGAATCCCTCTCATCGGTTTCCTGATTTTTTGCCTCATCATGCTTTGAAGATAGATTTGCAGAAGCTAATGTTTTATTATCATGAGTGTCTTTTTTTGTCCCACAAGTACCACACTTGTGAAGAACTTATCTTGAGCAATCATTGTTACCATGGCACCAAAGAGAGAGGCTTCAAGAGAGACCACTGAAACCAGTATTGGTGAAGTAGTTGCTCAAACACTAGTAGACTTGCCAATGTATACAAACACTCAATTTTTTATAGAAAAGTGGTCAACACTAACATGGAAACAAGTTGATGAAACTCTTTTAGTGAAGAGCCTTGCATCTCTAGAGGACCAACATGTTTATCTCAGTATCTGGCAATCAAGACTACACAAGGTTGCATACAGATATCCAACCTTCCCATGTGTAGATGTTATTAGCTAGATTGTTTCACACATTAATGAGAAGATCATGACATTGAGCAATGCCAGTGAACAAAAGCTTGCTACATTTATGGGAGAATATTAATAGCACATTTATCACTTGCCTTAGCCAATGAAGCTTATGGACTCATTTTTCTATGCCACTAACAACTATGTGAATACAAGATATATTATTAAAGGTTGGGTGAAAGATCCATTGAAGTTTCGGCAGACACCCACCCATTCATATGAGATAAAGTCCCTTGGGAAAGCCTATTAACTCTTAGTTATCATAACTTGCAATCATCCATGGTTAGCAGAGAACAAAGACCTTTCTTGAAGGGTGGGAAGTCTTATTGAGCCAAGTTGTGAATGAGGGGAGTCCGTTCAACTTGTGATATATGTTGGCTTCACAGTTGAGAGCCCATGTAGAACAAACCCAGAGTCCTCTCAAGGGTGAGCAAGTAAGGTTTAATATGTCTCCGTATTTATTGGATGCAATTTGTGCACATCATAATTTTCTTGGCATGAACTACACATGGACACCACAAGGCACTTTTGTGCATAACTATTGCAAGTTTCTTTTGCATTGCAGTCATCACAAAGTAATGGAACAACTAATTTACCATTTCATCGTCACGCTTTACAGGTTTATCTTTGACGAAGAGCCACCTTGCATGTCACGATAAGAAATGGAGGAAATAATAGAGATCGCAAATTAGTTTGCCTCACCGGGTGACACTGGTGAGCGCCAGTATTGCAGCAAGAATCCTACAACTCCTGGGCTGCCAAATTTACTTTTATCAACCCAGTAGTTCGTAACAAACTTGGAAGCGTTGGTGCTGTATGCACAAGTACTAGTTCTCACTGTAGGTTGTCACTTGGTCAGCTGGCGCGAGATCACTAGGAGCTCAAGCCAACTTCTATAGATTTCAGAAGAAACTCTATGTGTGATGAAAGGAAAGAAATATTACTCTGCAGAGGATATTCTAATTGCAGAAAGGAGAACGACTAGAATGTAAAGTAAAACCTAGTAAAGCCTAATTAACAACCTAATTCTACTTTTTCCACAAACACTATGAAAACCATGAAAGAAATGCTATTACCTACTCAAGGAAGTAAACAATATCTAACCATGCTATTTTTGGAAGTAAATAAGCAAAAAACATATTTTTGGATTTTTATGGATTTTTATGGATTTTTATGTGAATTTCACATGCAGGATTCGGCTGCTTGTACTCCGATCTGAATGAAGGGGAATTCAAAGTGAGGAGTAGTAAATGAGGGGGATTCCCTCCTAGAAGTCCTCTCCTCTATCTACTTTGAGTTATTGCTGCCATTTGACCATTGGATCCTTGACTTTGACCTTGAAATCCATCAATATTTTGCATTAAATACATGTTAGACCACATGGCATCATAACTAATTCAACTCACTCTATAAGCATAAATATAATAAAAAAATCATACAATAAGCTAAGAGAATGGTTGATTTGACTAGGTTAGGAGGTAAAATGAGCCCATATAATTACCCATTTATGAGGCTCATCATCACCCCCTACTGAAGGTGTTTCTCATCCTCTGAGCAACTTAGTCATTCTCCTCATCTTTTATGGCATTGCTGGCCTCCCTAGCATCCCAGTCTTCTGATGTGGTCTGCTCATGTTGGTCATAAAACCCTGTTGTTCTGTTTATGCCCCCCCCCCGCTCCTTCTCTTCTTCTTCTCTTCTGCCTTCGAACATGCCTAATATGAGTGGAGGACTTAGTTTGAGGCCAACCCAATTGACCTTTAGCCTTTGTATGGAGTGCTTGTACATTGTCACTCTTTTCAATGCCTCCCTCAACCTCATTGGGGAATGGTATTCTTTGATCTGTAAGCTGTGGGGTAGGGTGTTCCATCTTCTCATGCATGCATGCATACAGTCATCCCCAAGTAGCCTTTGCATATCTTCAAAATGTGCAATGGCTTGTGCCTGATTGGTTAGATATCTAGGGGCAATCTGAGGGTCATTATAAAGTAGGTTGTGTGTGCTAATGAGTGCCATAGGATCTGATGGCTTAGCTCTTATCATCAATGGTTCATTATGCTCTTTTATTATCAATCTCTTCATTTTTGTTTCCCTCAATTCTTCATGGTTCATCCATGAGGCCATGGCCATTAATTGTAGATCCCCTAGCTTGGCATTGGGGTCCCACACATTCATGTCTATGAGGGCCATGTTGTGTAAGTAGAACTCTGCCATCTTTGCTTATCCTCTGAGGTTCTTTGGTCACAAAAATCCATAAACTACCTGTAGTCTTGGAAAGGCATTGTGCCTCTTTGTGCCAAAGTCTTTATTTGGAATTGAAGCCATTGATCCTTCAAATAGAGGCCACAACATTTGGCCGGTGTTCTGCATTGTACTACTTCCATGGATAAGCTGGCCATGTATGCCAGCTGAGTCTCTTTCTCTTGTAGCTGCCTCTTTAGTAGTTCATTCTCATTTTCAAGGTGGCTTCTTGTAATGGCCTCTCTGTGTCTGAGAGCACTCAATTCTCTACCCATTTCCTTGAGTTTTTTTTCCATATGGCCAACATCCTCAACTCCTTTGGATTTGGTTATCTGCATCCACCTATGTGTTCTCACTCTTTCTTTCTCCAGTTTGAAAAGCAGTGGAATTACAAATTTCTGTGGGATTATCCTGCCTCCCTCAAGTAGATTGTAATAGGAGGCCAGACTAGGCTAGGGGTCAGGTTCGTGTAGCTCTTGTGCTTCTCCCTTCACCTCTAGCTATTCCCCTATCTTTTTCTCAAGCTTTTGGGTCTCCTATAGTTTGGACAATGTCTCCTGTAGGGCTATCTGAGCCTCCTATAGGTCTGGTTTTGGGTCTTGCAGTGCTGCCTTTCCTTTCCATGTAGAAGATCTTGGAATCCCCCTCTCATAGGTTATAGGTGTCTTGGAGGGAGATTCCTTCACCTTGGCAAATGGTGAATCTTTAATGGTAATGGGAACTTTTGAAGAGGGATGAGGTTTTCCTATTTTAATTCTTGTGCTCTTCCTTTCCCTGAAATACATGAATGTCTTTCTTTTCCTCTTCTAATTTGGTCTGACTGGTGTACTGAGGGAAACGAGGGCAGTTGCTACTTCTCTTTCCAAAGTCTCAAGAGACACTTCTCCTTGCTCTCCCTTCTCTACCTCCTTTTCTCCCTCTTCTGTTTCTTTTTTTGTCTCTTCAACTTTTCCCTCCTATGTTTCTCTTCCTTCTTCCTTCCTCCTTCCTTTCTTGCTCCGCTATGTCACTACTGGCTTCATCTTCTCCTCCTTTTTGTTCTTCCTCCTCACTACCAGTAGGATTGACATCATAGGTTAATGCCTTTATATCATCCTCAGCTGTCATATTTCGGAAAACTTCCCATGCTATAGGGAGTGTAAAGGTATGGAGGCCTTCCTCTACTAGGATTTTGATTAAGCCATGGTGAGCCAACTACCCTAGATTCCCTACTTGTACCTTGGTGCTGGAGTCAATAAGGGCCTGAAGGAGAAAGTAAGGGATATTGAGCTTTTGAGGTGCTAGGGTATCCATGCCATATCTCAAGTCATGGAGGATTCTGAAATGATATCCATAGACAATGTTGTGCCTCCCCTCACAGGAAATGTATTTGATGACATGGAAGCTAACCCCATCCCAGGGATATGGTATACTAGCCCTTCTAATTCCATTTTTATCTTCCACAGGGGTTTCATTATTTTGGAAAAATTTCTTCTTGGCAGCCTGACCAATTGGTTCCTCATCTTTACTCCAAGGTAGCCGAAGAGGAAGTGTAGCAACCTTACTGATGAATTCAGGGGTTATTTTGATTGAGAGGCCTCTAACGGTTACAATGGCATGCGTTTTAGTGTGAGGGACCACAGAGAGAGCAAATTCTTGGGTAATTTCATCATCAAACCTTCTAAATTTCTCAGATAAATTCATCCAATTTGCCCTTGTGAATATGTCCACCACTTGAGGATGTGCATGGAGCCTATTGGAGTTAGTGGGCTTCTTTCTTATAAATCCTCCTGTCATACTGGCTGTAATTTAAAAAAAAAACCAAAATATGGAGGTGGAGACAAAGAGTTTTTAGAAAAATAAAAAACAGAGGAGACTGTGTGTTTTTTAAAATAAAGATAATTTTTTTTATGTATTTTCTACCCTCCTAAAGACTTATTTTACCCTCACATTGAGACCACTTCTTTCATATAATGATATTCAACGGGGGTATGCATGAACCTTACCTCTTCAGACTAAAATTCATACCAAAAATTGTGGTTTCTCCCTTCAAAATGACTCATTGCCCCTCCCGTAGAAGCCCATTGTCCCTCTTGTAGATTTCCTATAGTTTCTCCTGTAGATTTCCTGTAGGTGCTCCTATAGAAAATGCCAACAGCAGAGATGGGGAGGAAATTGATGGAGGATGGTGGTTACGAGGTTGTGGGGGCACAAGAGGACTGTTGTGGCTGAGTTATGAGGAGGAAATGAAGAAAAGGTGGTGAGAATACGTGGGGAGAAGTGCTCATTACCCTTTATGGATATTTTTGGTTATGTGTGCTGAGCTGGCAAGGTGTACATTAGGCATATTCATACCGTTGGTCCCCACCTTCTTGGTCATCATGGCCCCTCCCTGTAATCATCCCTCATTATTTCATCGGAGTTCACAATTCCTCCCACTACCTGTCTTTGGCATCTTGTGCTTGAGTTGACTGTGCGCACGTGTGGGTGACATCTCAGATAAGTGGAGTCAACTAAATGAAGGTGGCCATGTTAATTGGCCACCTTTCCCTCGTTCAATATTAACCATCTTGTTGCCTTTGTATGACTCATAATTAAACAAATGAAAATAGAGGAGTGACTTAGTTACTTACCTGTGATCCAAGTGTAACTGCTGTGAGGTGTTGTGGCTTTCTCTGCTGCATGCCTTCATTTCCCTTTATGCATGTTGTCTCTACTTGCTAATGTGTGGTTGTGTGCTTGTGCAGGTTCTTCTCTTGCTAGAGCTAAGCTTCATGTCCCTTTTCAACCTGTATATGTGCACTCTTTTGTTGTTGGTGTTGGACTTCTATTGGATCAGTTGCTACAGGAATTCTTTCAAGAGCTCCTATAGTTGCTTCTTCCCTGGAAACTTCAGCTTTTGCCTATGTTTGGAGCTCGAGAATAATGTTAGAGGTGTCATGAATGATGGAGGGATGGTAGGTAAGCTTTAGGTAAGGTTATTGGTTCCTTTTCCTCTTTCTATTTTTGTTTTTTTTTTAACCAAAAAATTGTTTTTCTGTGTTTTTTTTTTTTTTGGATAGGAAGAGAAAAAAATAATGATGCTTGGGGAGCGATGCAATCTTGGAAATTATGGCGAGGAGGTTTGAATATGGTAGGAGGGATTATAGGTTCCTCATGAAGCTTTTTTGCCCCTCAAGCTACCTTCTGTAGACACTTTTGGCTGTCTGGAATTCCTACAAGAGCCTCCTGTAGAAAACACAGTTTTGGAAGAAAAAGGTACAGTGGGGTGAAAGAGATGCCAAAAATGATGGAGGAAGGTGTGGAGAAGGTGAGATGGATGCTGGTGTGAATGTCAGGGTTCCCTTGGCACCTTCTTTTGCTCCCAGTAGTCCTCCTGCAAACCTCCAATGCAATAAATTTTTTTTTTTTTTTTTTTTTTTTTTTTTTTTTTGGAAAACAACTAGGGCGCCTCAAAGAGGTTTTCACCTTAATTGCCTGCCCTGGGCGCCTACAAGGGAGGTTTTCACCCCAAGATCTTATTCTTTTTCTCTCCTTTTTTTTGACATCACAGGGCTGCCTCAGAAGAGTTTTTCAACCCAATGATGTGACTCAAGCGCCTCATGGAGGTTTTCACTTGAGTCCTTATTTTTTATTTTTTCTTTTCTTCAGTGAGTGGGTGAAGTGGAAGCTAAGACATGCTCCACTACCATCAATATTTTATTCATATCTTCAATAAACTCTCGCTTGGAGAGGGGTTTCTTGTAGATTTTCAACCGATGTCCATTGACAAGCATGGGGATGGCTTCCTCATTAATGGTTTTGATCAAAACTAAACCATTGTCATTGCATTTCTCCATAGTGTAGGGTCCCAGCCTTCTTGTCCTCAGCTTTCCTTTGAAATCTTTGTATCTTGAATCATAGAGTAGTGCCCAATCTACCTCTTGGAATTTCTTCTCCTTGATATTTCTATCATGCCATATCTTTTTCTCAAGCTGCACTACCTCTGCATGGAGAAGGGCTTGCAATCTGTATTCATCCAATCCATTGAGTTGAAGTAATCTCTCCTTCTGTGCATGATTGAGGTCTAGGTCTAGCTGAGCTTCCATCCTTAGGGTATTGAATTCAAACTCTATTGATAGCAAAGCCTTCTTCCCATAGACTAGTTCATAGGGTGTGAACCCGGTGGTAGACTTCCATGTTGTGTTGTAGGTCCAAGTGGCCTCAACTAATCTGTCTACCCAGTATTTTCTGTTGTTGCTCACTACCTTGGTTAGGATCCCTCCAATGCTCTGTTGGCGACCTCCATTTGCCCGTTGGCTTGTGGATGGTAAGGGGTGGAAGTCTTGTGCTTGATCTTATGATGTGTGAGCAGGTCTTCAATCGGGCTGGAAGTGAACTGACTACCTTGGTCTGCGACAAACTCTGTCGAATACCCAAATTTGTAGAATATGTTTTCTCTCAAAAACTCAACTAATTTTTCCTTCTTCGTTGCTTTGATTTCTTTTGTCTCTACCCACTTTGTCAGGTAGTCGGTGCACACAATGATTTACTACTTCTGCTTTGAAGGGGGGTTGATAGGCCCCACAAAGTCCATGCCCCTCTTCTCAAATGGCTCAATGGTCACTTGAGGCTACATGGGCATTTCATCCTTCAGAGTGGGTTTCCCCATCCTTTGACACCAATCACACTGGCTCATGTATCTCCTCACATCCTGATGAAGAGTGTGCCAGTAGTAGATTGCTTGCAATATCTTGAAGGTGGTTCTTTTTGTTGCAAAATGATCTCCACAAGGCTCATCATGATAGGTCAGGAGGATGTCAAAGACTTCCTCCTCCTTGATACATCTTCTCAAGATCTGATTTGGGCCCAGTTTGAAGAGATTGCCTACAATCCAGGTGAAAGGGGAGCTTTTCCTTACTATCCTAGTCTTCTCTTTTGCTGACAGGTGTGGCGGGAACTGTTCTGAAACCAAGTAGTTTGTTATATCAGCAAACCATGGAGAGAGTACTGATATTCAAATAGGTGTTCATCTGGCATTTGGTCATCCACCATTCCTTCTTCACCTGCAGGAAAATTTACTCTAGACAAAAGGTCAACAACAACATTCTCTTTACCAGGCTTATCAATTATGGTCAGATTAAATTGTTGTAGTAAAAGCAACCATCTAATAATGCGAGCATTTACATCTGGTTTGTTCATTAAATATCTAGTTTTAGCATGATCAGTGTGCACAAAGGTTTTATAGCCTGTGATATAATGTCTAAATTTATTTAAGGAATGCACGATAGCTAGGAGTTCCTTCGCGGTCACTGTATAGTTTAACTTTTCCTTGGACAAGTTCTTGCTTTTAAAGTATATGTAATAAGGTAAATTTTCATCAACTTGTCCTAAGGATGCTCATATCACTTTTTTCAAAGCATCTATGTGAATGTGAAATGGCAGGGCCCAGTTCGGGCCTCTGAAAATTGGGGCAGTCACTAACTTGCCCTTCAAGGTATCTAAGGCTTCTTGACAGTTTTCCGACCATATGAACTCAACATCTTTGCCTAGGAGGCCAAACAAAGGAGAGGCTATCTTGTTGAAGTCTTTAATGAATCTCCTGTAATATCCAGCTAAGTCGAGGAAACTTCTAACATCTCTCACCTTTTGAGGAGGTGGGACCCTGTGGATGATGGAACTTTTGTTGGGGTCCACCTGTAGTCCTTGTTGAGATATTGCATGACCTAGCATGGTCCCTTCAGTCATCAAGAATTCACATTTTTATAGACTGAGGGGCAGGTTCATCTCAATACACTTATCTAGAACTTTTCGTATGTTAGATAAAGCTTCCTGAAAGTCAGAGCCATAAGGAGTAAAATCATCCATGTATATTTCTACTGCATCATGAACCAGTTTAGAAAATATATTCAATACTGCTCTTTGGAAAGTCTCTAGAGAGTTGCACAAACCAAGAGGAAGGACCTAGTATGCAAAGGTACCCCAAGGACAAATGAAAGTGGTCTTATCTTGGTCTTCCGACCTTATTTGAATTTGATTGTACTCGCTAAACCCATCTAGGAAAGAGAAAAACTTTTTCCTGCCAGACCGTCTAACACTTGATCTATGAAAGGTAAAGGAAAATGGTCCTTTTTAGTGACTTTGTTCAATTCTTGATAGTCGACATAGATTCTCCACTTACCATTTTTCTTTGGCACTAGAACCAAAGGAGAGACCCATTCACTGTTAGACATGGGATAGATGAATCCTGCATCAAACAATTTCTGCAATTCTTCCTTAACAATATCTTTAAGTGCTGGGTTTATCCTCCTTTGAGGTTGCCTAACTGGTTTGCAATCTTGCTTGATGTATATATGATAAGTACATACTAAAGGGTGCACTCCCTTCATTTCCTTATAACTCTAGGTGAAGGTATCTAGATTTTTTCTCAGCAGGCTGCATAGTTCCTTCTCCTGGGAAGTAGATAAGGATGGATTGATTTTCAACGTTCTTTCTAGGCTAAACTCTATATTTTTTACATAGAGAGAAGTAGGATCAGCCACACAGAGATCAATTGAGGGGTTTTTTTGGGTTTCTCTTACTATGTCTTCTAATGGTGATACACTGGGAGGTGGATTCTGAATCAAATTTTCAATCATGTCATCCTCATCTTGCGGTTTCCCCCCATTGTGATTTCTAATGCACAAAGCGGTGCAGAATAAACTTCATCCTCATCCTCCTCCTCCAACCAAAGAGGTAGATCATGTTCTAGTAGGGGTTGGACAGGAGGATATAGGGTTAACTGCTTGGACATGTGCCCATTCTTTATGGTCATGTTCCCAACTCGGCAGTTGATGTAGGCATCGGCTGTAGCCAACTAGGGTCTTCCTAGAATGAGAGGATACCAAGTGACCTTTGCCTTTGGCTGGAGAACTAAGAAATCCGTAGGGTACTCCCAAGAATCAATGGAGACCATCACATCTTCCACAATCCCTTCAGGGGTCACGGTGGAGTAGTTTGCTAGCTGCAGCACTGTCGTGGTCCTCCTCAAGGAGCCTTGGAGATTAAGTTTTAGGATTGTGTCCTTTTTCATCACATTAATGGCAGCTCCCAGATCAATCAAGGTATGTGGGACCATTGTGCCATTGATGTGGACATCAACTACTAAGCTTCTAGGGTCCAGATATTTTGGATAGATTATCTGCCCCAACATCATGTTGGATAGTTGTCCTATGACATTGATGGTTGGGGAATCTCTCTTGCACCTTCCTGGATGCCTAAAGCACTTCTCTTTGATCAACCTATTGTAGATAGGAACATCTTTTATGGCTTGGAGAAGTGGTATCTTCACAAATAAATGTTTCAATTCTCCCAGGAGTTCGGTCTCTTCTAGGGTATGCTGGATTGTCATGGATAGTCTCTTAGGAAAGGGTGGATTTGCTTTAGGTTTGCTTTCCTCTTTATCTTCCTCACCCTCTGTGGGTGGAGGTTGGTTATCTGAGAGAACTTTCCTAGATCGCAAGTTGATTTCTTGAATCTCCACAGCATAAGTTGGACATGATGGTTCCCCACTATACACTTGCTGAGACTATTTATTGTTCAGGTTCGGATTTGGCTGGGCAGGCATTTGGAGCTGCCTTGGTGGAGTAGAAGGTAACAATTGTGGCTGGGCAGGTGGTGGAGGCAGAAGAGTGGGAAGAGAGTTGTATTGGGGCCTCCACCCCTGATTAGGTGCATTCTACTGAGGTTATGGCTGAGCATAGGGTTGAAATGAATGAGTGGCTAGTTGGGCATGATATTGAGATGTGAAGGACTAGGGAGGTGGTGTGGACCAGGAAGGATGAGTAGGGGGACCCTAAGAAGGTATGGAGGGGACTTGGTTGGGATTGTAGTATGCCTGAGATGTCCCTTGCATTCTCTATTGGCATTTAAATGGGATTTAGTTATATGGAAGTAATTTAAGATAATAGTTAGTTAGAATAAATATATAATAGAATGAGAAATAATAATAAAGTTTATATATATATATATATATATATATATATATATATATTTATTTATTTATTTATTTGTTATTTTTATTTTTTTTCAGCTAACTTTAACCTTTACCAGCTTTGTTCTTAATTAAATTTATTTATTTTATTTTTTTTATTTATTTTTTATATTTATATATTTTTATTATTTATTATTATTTTTTATTATTTTTTTTTTTTTTTCAACTAACTTTAACCTTTACTAGCTTCGTTCGTAATTAAATTTATTTATTTATTTTATTTTATTTTATTTTTTATTTATTTTTATTTTTACTTTTTATTATTTTCTCGTTCTATTATATATTTATTCTAACTAACTATTATCTTAAATTACTTCCATATAACTAAATCCCATTTAAGTTACAAATAACTTATAATTTTTAATTATTAAATGATACCTTTTTAACTAACTATTAACTTAAACACCGATTAAAATTATTTTATATATTTATATATACTTTAAAGGTATGGTCACTGAATTAACTAACTTCCTTTAAATTATAAAAATGATTTTATGACTTTGATCCCTAAGTCAAAATTAGTCGTTGGTCATGTTAGCTGTTGGAGGCTCTACGTAGACTATTTAACATGCAAAGATGGATCTGTTTCTTCAACTTGTCCTGACGATGAACCACACTGGTTGGTTCAAAACGCGTTGACAATGATTTTTTGAATGTGATTTACGCCGAAATTTCTTCTTATAACTGATGAATCTATTCAGGATTTTCATGATCGTTTTATTCATTTTTTCTTTTAATTTCTACAACATGATGTTGATTAGTCTTTCTTGTCTACTAGATTCCTATATCTTGGTCACATGTGAAAAAATATGCACGAGCTTGAATGTTTCACACCTCTCCCAACATACCTCAATATTAGAGCTTCTAAATCTGCAACGGATGAGATTGTTGTTCAAAGTGACCCTCCATTCCCTTCTCATCAAACGATTCCGATTCCATAAATTGAAGTGGGAGAATTTGAGAATTGATCTGATGATCTACCACTGTCTTCTCCCACCCCACATACTCTTAACTTCAGCACAAGTTTGGACTATGAATCTTATGGTTATGATGAAGTGTTATCTCCTCATCCTCCATCCTTTGGTTCCTTTAATCCTCTTGATTGTTAGTTGTTGTGTTCACCTGCTTTGAATCCTTCTTTTGATGTTCATGAGGATCAAGTTTCAAATAGAGTTAGTGTTGACCAACCAACTTACGATAGCATTTACGACGATTATGTGTGGCAGCCTATAGCTGAACAAGAATATACAATGAAGGATGATTCTTCTCCTTCCGCATCTCTCCCTCATTATCCTATCATCTTCCACGATCTTGTCATCCCTATTAAAGGTTGTGAAGAATCAATTTCTGATCATTATCAGAACACGTGGAATGTTAGTTTTCATTCAAATGAGTAGAGGACAAATATGTTTTTCTTGATCTTTCCAATCTCTCATCTTATCTTTCTAGAAATATAGAGGGTGATATTTCTTGTTCTCCATCATCCCATGTTAGGTCCCTATACAACTAGTGTATCCCCTTATTGTTATTAATGCAGCCCCCTTATTGTATTGTTTTGCCATGTAGTCCCCATATTGTTATAATTGTGCCCCATAAAATCCCTCTATTGTTATTGTTGTACCCTTACATTATTATTGCTATGTCGGCTCTGATTATATTGTGACCCCTTAGACTCCTATATATAGAAAGGAGGTCCCGTCATTTGTATCATGGTAGAATTGTTCATTTATGTAATGTAAAGGAGGTTTACCCCTCAAAGAGGCATATTTTGAAGTCATTGATCTATCTCTTCTTCTATTTTGTGAGTTGGTTGAATAACATTTGGTATCACATCTTTGGATTCTAGGGTTTCACTGCTTCAAACAGGTCATCATGGAATTTTCTCTATAAATTTATTTCTATGAAACCTTAGAGGCTGAAATTAGAACCCATTTGATCCACATTCTTAATGAACCACAAGCCCAAATTGCAGATATTTTCTCACTATATTTTAGGATATATGAACTGAGGAAGGTAGGGTTATCGTAGGCTCCAGAATTCCATCTCAAATAGATGACCTTGGGAAAATAGTCATAAATTTCTCTCTGAGCATCGGATTTAAATTTTTTAAAAAGTGATAGAGAGAGGATAGACTGTAGTTTTCTTGGTATCGGTTCTAGGGCTGAAGTTCGAAACAGTGACACGTGGCGGTTCATACAGGTTCTCTCTATGGAAGTAGTATATAATAAGGTCATCATGGAAGGTTTCAAATAACGCTTTCTTGAAGAATCAAATCTCACTCAAACACGTGTGGTTGGAAAAAGAAATCAGAGGGATACCATAAGACGAAATTTTAGAATTTGGAGATCTGAAATTATAGAGTTACACTTGTTTCAATAACGAGCTCCTAAAAGAAATAAAAATAATGATTTGAATCAAAAAAATAGAAACACCTAGTAAGAAAAATTGTATGGAGGATTTGAAGAATGTGAATGGAATATTTGAAGAAAGACAGGGAAGGTTTGAAGGAAGGTTGGATGAAGTTGCTATAAGAAAGCCTTCCTACTCACGAAATGGTAGTAGAGGAAACTTATGATGAGAAAAAAAGAAATGTTAGTCATGATTTCATAGAATCTAACATTGGATTAAAGACCCACCATATTCCAAAAATAGATATGAGGAAGTTTGATGGCAAGGATCTGGTAACTTGGATACTACATATAAAGCAATATTTTGATCTAGATGATGTGCAAACACCACAGAAGATACATATTGCATGTTTATATTTAGAACCGAATAAGTTTGTACGCTATAGAGGGTTTCTTTTTCTCATAACCCACTTGTCACCTAGTCAATATTCATGGAGGAAATGATGCCACATTATGAGGATACAAAGAGCAAAACCTTTTTTAGCTAATTGATAAATCTCAAGCAAAAGGGTTCAATGACATAGCATGTTGAGGACTTCCAAAAATTGAATATTATGGTAAATGATATTCTAGAGAAGAATATGATTGAAGACTTCATAGGGACTTTAAAGGATAACATCCAACATGAGGTTCTCCTTTGGGAACCTGATTCATTTGAGAAGAAATTCAGGTTGGATAGAAAAATTGGAAGCAAAATTATGTAAACAAGGAAGCCAACCACTCATAACTATAAATATGGAAGTGTTGTTGCTCCTAGCCTCCCATAACCTAGAAGGTTGATACCAAAACAATTGGAAGAGAAAAAGGGATTTGTTACAGTTGTGATAGAAAATGCACTAAGGGTCATAAGTGTGATGAGAATAAATTATTTTACATAGATTGTGAAGAGGAGGAAGAAAAGGATCAAGAAATGTCAAAAGAACAAGATATAAACCAGGAATGGACCTCAGAGAAAGAAGAAGTGAATCCATCCGTATCTTGTAATGCATTTGTAGGAATTACCACTCTTCACACTCTCAAGATATAAGGACATATCAATAAGAAAAGGGTTCAAACAATGAAATATCACATCAAGCATCAACAACAAGTTCTCCAACTTTTAAAGGATATCCTCACTTTGGCACAGAATCAAATGAAACAACGGGAAGATCAACATCACAGTGAAAGAAGTTTTGATGTAGGCGAGTGGGAATTTTTTATGGCTACAGCCATACAAAAAAATGTCCCTCGAGCAAGCTAAGAAGGATGATAAATTATCACCAAAGTACTATGTGTGGAGCACTTGAAAGGTATGCTTTTGACAAACAATCTAGTGGATTTTCAGTAATATTTGTAACCTTTTCCGCATTATGAATTCAAAGAGATAAAGAATTTTAATAAAATGTGTGAGAATTAACATGGGAATCTCAATCATTGATAATTGTTGTTTTTCTATACAGGGAAAGGTGGAAGCAAGGAGTTTCCATCCAAAAGTGAAAAACAGAGGAGGAATAACTGCTGTCCCTCTAGAAGGGAACCAGATGCAAACGAGATCGAGCAAATCAAAGCTGAATAACGCAGGAAAGGAAGGAGGGATACCAATTCGGTGAAAGAGAGAAAGAAAAGTAAAGGATTAACAGATTGGTGAATCCCTCAGGATCTCTGATCCTGAGGGATCGCTGTTTTACTTATCTTTGTTACCTAGATATCCCCGTCATTACTTTTATATAAAGGAACAACATCGTTGAGGAAGGGGACTCCTATTTTTGTAATTTTCAGTTTCAGACAAAGCTTTGATCATCGAGTCTCACTGAGACCTGGTTTACTGTACATTTGTTGATGCGTTAATATAAAAGACTTGGTGTTTATTTCGTCTTTGCATCTGGAGTAACCTAAGGCGGTGTACCATTGGCAGCTAAGGGCCCGGCTTCGAAGGAAACTTGCTTTTGTATCATTATACTGTGATTTATGCATTGTTTGCTTATCTCTATTACTCGGTAATCTGATATATTTTTCATATGCTATGCTATGCTCTGTTACGATCAATACATTAATGGTTTTTCTCAGAAAATCCGTGTAATGACTCTGCACCGTATAATTGGATCTCTTCAGAGTTGAATCGCATGCTTTTAGTCTCAAACCAGCTATTTCTGTTACAGAGCGTCTGTGTGAATATTACTGTCGTTTGATTCATTTGAAATCCCGATTATTGGAATTTGAAAGTAATGTTATTCTGTTTAGAAACATAGTTATATTACCCTTCATTGTCAGATTACTATATTAATGCGAGGAGTGCATATATGATTGATTATTGTCGTTCCATAATTCATTCAATGAGTGCTGTTCCATAAAGTATATTCCATCCAGTTTACTTGAGGAGAGAAGAATGTTATAGCAGAGTGTGAGTAAGTTGGTTTTGACTCGCGAGATTTAGTTCTTTTTATTGCTGTTCCATTTACTGCTGTTCCATTTACTGTTGTTCCATTTACTTGCCTTTTTTGTTTTGGTGTGAGAGAAGGTCTAAGGCTGTAGTGAGCCTCAGCAGACGCTGCCTAGCTCCTAGACCTATGGTCCATGCTCTAATTTCCTTTCCATCAGTTTCTAGAGGGATGGGTTATCGCTTCCGCACCCTTGACAGATAAACTGTCTTGTGTGATTCTATCTTTTTGGAATAATTTAGTTATAGTTTAGCATCTGTTTACTTTTGTATTTTCTGAACGCTATACTACTAAGCATTACTCGGACGAATAGCCTCAGATTGAGTTACTCTTTGCAATAACAAAACATTCCCTGGATTGATTTATTAATGTAGATAATTAGAGGTGTGGGAGACCCTAGTTATAGCTCTACATTTTGGCGCCCGTGCCGGGGAAAGAGTATAGCATTGCCCTTTACAGAGTAGTGCGGCAAATCCGCTAGGGGAGAGTTGGATTTTAAAAACGGAAGGTAAGAACCTGCGTACGGAGCATGTAAAAGCCCTGCTCCATCGTCCGCTCTCTTAGCAGAATTGCTGGTTGAATAGGATTTAGTAGTTTTTTTAGAGTGCATGACTAAGTAGAAAAAGCCAGAAAAGAATATCAAACCTCCATCCAAACCTGAAAAAGCCAAAGGGCCGGTGACCCTTGGCCGAACAACCTTCATAGACGAAATCTATAAGAAAATTGAATCTCAGCCGTCGGTAGGCCCCAGAAAGATTAATTCTAAACAGCCTACTAGCTCCCTTCAGGCCACAGCATCACCATCTAGAGCCTTTGCTGAGGTGCATAGTCAGACTGATGAACAGGACTTTCAAGAAATTGAAAATTTTGTTCCAGAACGACTGCAGGAAGGGAATCTAAGCAATCTTTGTGAAGGAGAAGGGGAAACAGGGGAAATAGGAGAACCAAGGTCTCCTCCTAGGATAATCTAGCTGTTAAATAGCCCAGATAAGGGGAGCGTGGTAAAAATTATTATTGAAGGCACCCCATTCCCTCAGATAGAAATTCCAGATAGGGGAAGTGTTATTAAAACAATCCCTGCCAAGGCCGTTCCTTCTCAACCAAGGAATACCCTCCTAGAAATCCCGGAAGGTTATTGGCATATATTCGATCCTATGGCGCAGAATCAGCCAAATACTCAAACTTCTACATTGCAATATCCTATAGTGGATTCCACAGCAAATGCGCCCATGAAAGCGATCCCTCTTCAACACATCCCTACATTTCATGGACTTACATCAGAGGACCCTGATGCATTCTTATTTGAATTCGATGTGCTATGTAGGGGATATGATTACACCAATGACCCCTAGAAATTAAAGTTGTTCCCCTCCACTTTGAAAGGGGCGGCTCTAAGATGGTTTATGGGTTTAGGTGGTGGAGTCATAAATAACTGGGAACAAATGAAAGAATCTTTCCTAAAGAAATATCAGGATTACTGTAGGTCTAGAGAATTAAAAGATGAAACTTTCCAAATGACAGCTAGACCAAATGAAACTTTAGAAGAATACGTAGAACGTTTCCAGTATAATTTACAGAGATCCCCCTATGCATCACTACCTCTACCTGATAATGTGTTGAAAACTGCATTGATCAGAGGCATGAAAGAACAGTGGATTGAAACATTAAATATCATGGGAAAAGGAGATATTTATCAAGAGAATTTTGCTGACATCATTGATTTATGCATCAAGAGTTCAAGAGGCAGCACAAGGATAAAACCAACAGAATCTGATCGGTTTTTTAGAGAACAAAATATCAACAGAAGGAGTAACACGCCTAGAACTTGGAAATTTATTAGAAAATTTTAAAATTGATATTCTGGGGGCATTAACTACACAACCTGATATTGTGCAGGCTAAACAAAAGCAGATGGAGGCGGAACAAAATCTGGCAATTTTCTGCCCCCGGTGTAGAAGAAAACATAGCCACAAGGAATGTCCACTGGATGTAGTTCAAACATGTGCTATCTGTACAAAAGATCACCTTACTGAGAGCTGCCCCTCACTTCCTGGATTGAAGGCAGTATATAAGGAAGCAGATGAAGAACTAGAGCCAGCATATTTCATTAACCAGTGTCGCCAATGGCAACCAAGGAAATCTGGTATGTTTTCAGACCCAACTTCTTCTTTCCAGCCTCCACAGTATAATGCTCAGCAAAACCAATCTCCACCCCCATTTCCGAACTGGTCATCACAGCCGTTTCCTTCTCCAAATCTGTGGATGAATCAAACGAGCCAATTTGGCTGGCCAAATTTTCCTTACGCCCCACCATATTGGCAGAATAACTCATATCCTCCACAATGGATCCCCCCTACTTCACAAGGTTCACCCTGGTAGACAAACTGGCCAAAACCGACATATCAGCCAACAGGAACTATTCCACTCCCTCAACCGACTCTGCCTACTTTACAACAAAACCCCCAGTCTAATCTGAGGCCGCAACTCCCAGCCCAACCCAATCCCAATCCAAATAATAGACCGGTCCAATCCCTCCAAATCATGGAAACATCAGAAATCGGACCTGACCTAAGGGAGTGCAATGATCTTCAGTTAAGATCTGGACGTATAATAGAAACAGAGGGAGACAAAACAGTTCACATTGAAGATCAGTTACCAATAGAACAACCGTTACAACAAGAGGGTGTAAATAAGGAACAAACCCATCATCAAGCAAGTACATCCTCTCCTCCCTTCCCAGAACGATTAGTCATACCACAACCATTGCAATATCCAAAATTTGACATTCTGGGAGAGTTAAAAATCTGTACATAAGAATTCCATTCCTCCAAGCCATTCAAGACAGCCCTATATACGCAAAAACTATAAAAGAATTGTGCATAAAAAAATCAAGGAGGAATACAACCACTAACCCAAGAGTCCAAGTATTCGGTACTTTATCTGACCTGTTATCAGGAAAAGAGACACCCATTAAATATGAAGATCCCGGAAATCCAATTGTAACTGTTCAAATCTATGGTCAAACCCTGACTAATGCTTTAGTTGATCTAGGAGCTGCAATCAATATTTTGACAACCTCTACCTGCCAAAATCTCGGCATTACATCAGTAGAACCTACTTCTACTTTGTTAGAATTGGCAGACTAATTTGTAGTTCGATCGGAAGGTACTCTATACGATGTCATGGTTTCTGTAGATTCCTGGGAATACCCAACCGATTTCCTGATAATAAATCCAAAAACCCGACTGGATGGACATCTGCTAATTTTACCTAGACCTTGGCTTGCTACTGTCGATGCTTACATTGGTAGTCGGCAGGAAAACATGACCATAACTAGAGGACCAGATATTAAAAATCTAGTTCTATACCCTCCAGCACAGCCAAGTCTTACAATGATCAAAACTAACCAGCACCCTGTGTCATACCTTACTAACAATATCAGATCCCCATTGACTATATAGAAGGCTCTAGACTTTAAAGACCAAACAGAAGACGATGCCATCAATAATTTCATTAGTCAAACTAAATCTAGATGTCACACACAGTGTTTCATGATAGAAGCAGCATTTGATAGTGAACTAGAAGAAGATCCTTTTGTAAGGATTCTGGACACCACATATCTCCACAATGGTATGATATTGTCCACTTTGGGCCTAAGCCCTCATGGATTTGCTTTTGGACTTACCCCAAAAAGCCTCATAGCGAATGGAGATATTTGTCCATCCTTAATATACCCATGATCCTCCCCACTTCTAGTCAATGTGGGACTCTTGTCGTATACCCAACAATCCTCCCCTCGAACAGGACCAATCGAGCCCTCCCCTCAACGATTATCCATCCGTCCAACTCTTTACCAACCAGGATTCTCCGCTCCAATGCCTTTGGAAGCACACGCCTTACATGGAACACCACCATGCCCTCGAGAGCTTTGCCTATCCCATCAACTCCTCTTCACCGTGTTGGGACCAGGACACGTCCATGAAGAATCCGGAGTACACCGCCTGTCTAACTGAGCTCATCCACGGATCCCATCGTGATATTACCGGGGCCCACCACCTTCGTTCGGCATTCCGAGAATTCATCCACTTGGCTAACTTCGGGGCATGGCTCTAATACCACTTGTAAGGATTCTGGACACCACATATCTCCACAATGGTATGATATTGTCCACTTTGGGCCTAAGCCCTCATGGATTTGCTTTTGGACTTACCCCAAAAAGCCTCATACCAATGGAGATATTTGTCCATCCTTATATACCCATGATGCTCCCCACTTCTAGTCAATGTGGGACTTTGGTCATATACCCAACACCTTTGAAAGATGCGCATGACCAAACAATACCTGTGACTATTATTGCCACCAGTAAAGTAGTGGAAATTAAACCGGGTAAGACTCTAAATATCAATGCCAACCTCACACCGGACCAAGAAACAAATCTCGTCCATCTGTTACGAAAGTATCAAGAAGCATTTGCATGGAATTACCCTGATATGAAAGGGATTGATCCTCAATTATGCACCCACCACATTTATATAGAAAAAGATGCAAGACCTGTTCGTCAACCGCAAAGAAGACTCAACCCCCATCTAAAAGAGGTTGTAAAAGCTGAACTTCAGAAACTTTTAGGTGTTAATTTTATCTATCCTATTTCCGATAGTAAATGGGTCTCTCCGCTGGTGGTGGTACCCAAGAAAAATGGAAAATGGAGGATTTGTGTAGATTACAGGGAGTTAAATAAAGCCACACAGAAACATCACTTCCCTCTCCCATTCATAGACCAAGTATTGGACACTTTAGCAGGAAATAAATTCTTTTCTTTCTTGGATGGGTTCAGTGGATACAATTAGATTCAGATTTCCCCTGAAGACCAAGATAAAACTACCTTTACTTGTCCTTGGGGAACGTTTTCCTATCGAGTTCTACCCTTCAGCCTATGTAATGCTCCTGCTAGATTCCAAAGGTCTGTCCTTAGCATCTTTGCAGATATAATAAATGATGGACTTGAGGTGTACATGGATGACTTTACACCATATGGAGATGATTTTGATCCAGCTTTAGATACTCTAGAAAAAGTCCTACAACGTTGCATCACTACCAGGCTTTGCTCAAGCCACGAAAAATATTATATGATGATGACAAAAGGGCTCATTCTAGGACACTATGTTTCAGCAGCTGGCATTCAGGTAGACCCAACCAAAATTCAAACACTTTTGCTTATCCCCACCCCCACTACTCAAACAGAGGTATGCAGTCTTCTTGGATTTTCTGGGTATTATAAACGATTTATAGAACATTACTCACATATTGCTGCACCTCTATATGCTCTAACTGGTAATGTTGATTTCTTGTGGACAGAAAAATGTGATCATGCTTTCAAGGAATTAAAGAAGCTTGTATCAACAACTCCCGTCCTTCGAGGACAAAACTGGAATTTACCATTCCAAATCTCATCTGATGCCTCAGATATAGCAATCGATGCAGTGCTGAGGCAGGAAGAGGATAAAAAACCATATGCTATCTACTATATCAGCAAAAATTTATCCTCTGCTGAATTAAATTATACTGTCAGTGAAAAAGAATTCCTGGCTGTAATACATGATGTTAATAAGTTTAGACATTATATCACAGGCTATCTCGTTATGTTATATACAGATCATTCTGCTATCAAATATTTGGCAAATAAGCTTGTTACAAATGCTAGAATAACTAGATGGTTGGTCTTATTGCAGGAGTTCGATATCACAATCAAGGATCGACCCGGCAAGGAGAAACTTGTACCAGATTTTCTCTCACGAATACCAAAATCAATTGAAACAGCAGCAGTGGAAGATCAATTTCCTTATGAGCACCTGTTTGCTGTTGCTATTCGAACACCCTGGTATGCTGATGTTGCCAATTACCTTGCAGTAGGTAAGCTACCAAAACACTTAACCCCTCATGAACGTAAGCATATTGTTCATAAGAGTACTCGATTTTCGTGGATTGGGGGCTATTTGTTCCACACAAGGGCAGACATACAAATTAGGAGATGTATTCGAGAAGATGAAATTTTTGACATTTTAAAAGCCTGCCATGACGGACCATGCGGGGGACACTTTGCTGAAAAGAGAACAACACATAAAGTATTGCAGACAGGATACTATTGACCTACAATTTTCAAAGATGCAAAAAAAATTTCCCAAGCTTGTGACAACTGCCAACGAGCAGGACGACCTGGTCAAGCCAACGAAATGTCTCTGAGGCCACACTTAGTCATTGAGCCATTTGAACGATGGGCTCTTGATTTCGTTGGACCCATCAATCCATCATCAAATCAGAGAACATACATCTTGGTGGCGACAGACTATGTTACCAAATTGGTCAAGGCCGAGTCATTTCCTAGAGCTACAAAAGATTCTGTAATACAATTCTTGTTCCATTTGTTTGTACGTTATCGACTTCCGATACAAATAATTATAGATGGAGGACCACAATTTGCTGGAAATAAATTAGCTGCAACACTTAACAATTATCATGTCCAACATAAAATTACTACCAGATATCACCTGCAGGCAAATGGGCAAGTAGAAAGTAGCAACAAGGTAATAGAATCAATTTTAACAAAAACCGTTGCATCGCATAGGCGTGATTGGGCCACCCGATTACTTGAAGCACTGTGGGCTTATAGAACCACATGGAGGAGTACCACAGGTTATTCACCCTACCAATTATTGTTTGGAAAACAACCTATTTTCCCCATAGAATTCGAAATCCAAACGCTACGAACTGCACAGGAAGTCGGCCTAGATCTAAGTGAGGCACAAATGAATCGATTACAACAGATTAATGAATTGGACGAAATCAGGCTCTCTGCATTACAAAATACAACACTTATTCAACAGCAGCGAGCTAAATGGCATGATGCACTTATCAAGAACAAAGTCTTTCACGAAGGAGATTGGGCTCTGTTATATGACTCTCGCTTTCAGGATTTCCCGGGGAAACTTCAGACTCGATGGTTAGGACCATACGAAATCCAGAAAGTACATGATAATGCGACCCTCACTCTGATCCCAATTGACAGTTCTAGATATGCATTCAAGGTAAATGGCCACCGAGTTCGTCTCTATCGAAAGCCACTCACTCGGAAATCCTTCTGTTAGCAGCTACGTCAAGACACTGATATGGAAATTTTAGGAGAGGAAGCAAAATCTTCCTGACCTATAATTCAGTAAGGAATTCATTTTTCTATAACTTGTACATAAGTTCTTGTATATATGTTTTCTTGATCTTTCTTTTGATTTTTGCATTCTACGTGTTCTTGATGTTCCTTTTCCAAAGGAACAGCATTTGCGTGTTCTTGTTGTTCCTTTTCCAAAAGGAATAACATTTTCGTGTTTCTGCTGTTCCTTTTCAAAAGGAACAGCATTTGAGTGTTTCTGTTGTTCCTTTTCAAAAGGAACAACATTTGAGTGTTTCTGTTGTTCCTCTTCAAAAGGAACAACATTTGAGTGTTTCTGTTGTTCCTCTTCAAAAGGAACAACATTTGAGTGTTTCTGCTGTTCCTTTTCAAAAGGAACAACATTTGAGTGTTTCTGCTGTTCCTTTTCAAAAGGAATAGCATTTGAGTGTCTCTGCTGTTCCTTTTCAAACGGAACAACATTTGAGTGTCTCTGTTGTTCCTTTTCAAAAGGAACAGCATTTGAGTGTCTCTGCTATTCCTTTTCAAAAGGAACAACATTTGAGTGTTTCTATTGTTCCTTTTCAAAAAGAACAACACTTGTGTGTTTCTGCTGTTCCTTTTCAAAAGGAACAACACTTGGCTGTTTCTGCGGTTCCTTTTCAAAAGGAACAACATTTGAGTCTTTCTGTTGTTCCTTTTCAAAAGGAACAGCATTTGAGTGTTTCTACTGTTCCTTTTCAAAAGGAACAGCGCTTGTGTGTTTCTGCTATTCCTTTTCAAAAGGAACAGCACTTGTGTGTTTCTGTTGTTCCTTTTCAAAAGGAACAACACTTGGTTGTTTTTGTTGTTCCTTTTCAAAAGGAACAACGCTTGTGTGTTTCTACTGTTCCTTTTCAAAAGGAACAACACTTGTGTGTCTCTGCTATTCCTTTTCAAAAGGAACAACATTCGTGATTTTCTGGTGTTCTTTTTCAAAAGGAACAACATTTGTGATTTTCTGCTATTCCTTTCAAAGAAACGGTATCTCAAGTATTTGTTTGCATGGATTCTTCTCTGAGGAACACCATTGGCATGTTTTCGCTCTTATTGAGGATGCTTTGCGCCCATGTTCTCCCCAGTCTTTAAGATACAACTATGGAATTATGCAATGAACATAAATCATGAGATATCGAAGTCAGCAGATCATAAATCGCTATCTTTATAAGGCCTAGTATTAATAAGAGGACAAGAGGAGGGACACACTTACTTTTCATCTTCGTTGTCATTGTCTTATTACCGTCGCTCTGGTTGGTGATCTTTATCATGACGAGTTCCCTAAAATTATTTTTTGATTATTACTTAGGGGTAAGAGCAGAGGATTTATATCTTCCTGTTGGGATGATAAGACTTCTTCCACCATTCCCCACTCTTAAGGAGTGTTGAACCACCCTTATGTGTAAATAAATAAGAAAAAGCGCTCTGTAAAAAGAAAAAGTAAATATGAATTATCAATTGTCAAATGCAGGATATGGGGTCTCATCGAGAGCCAGCCTACCATGATCATAAGGATGGAAGCGAAGTGGCATTCCCATTACGGCCACCACACTAGGGATATGGTCAAAAGGTATACTAAATAAACAAACCTTGGAACAGGGGGTCTCATCACGAGCCATCCTGCCCACGTTTCGCACCTACCTTGTGAATGGCATTATGGCTATCTGGTTATCAAGCCAGTGTAATGGCCTACATTTTGACCAAGCACTCTTCAAAATACACACAAAGGATCATGGTTCTAGGGGGTGAAATAAACAACTCTGCCAAGGTTATGAACACCTGTTGGCAGCAGAGCTCTGTGAATGGTATTGAAGTCATAATGGTTACACCAATAGGTATGATATCAATACTTCTTCGTCTCTTATATCCTATGAATAGATCATATTTTATGTCCCGATGTATACATCGCATGAATACTCATTACCACCAATCATGGCAACGGAACTGACAATGACCGCTAGAGATTTTGTACGCTTGACAAACGTCCCATCCCCCGGCCTCTCATCATATCACGCAGGCTCTTATGTAAAACACGATCTACCTTTTTGCCTCTATTTTGGTATTTCGTTGTCTATCTAAAACATGGCATAATTTCATATGTTGTTTCTTTATGACTTGATTTCTGAATGGCTGCTGCTCCTCTATTTGACAGCTGGGGACAACCTATCAGATCGCCGGGGGGGAGGTAACCTCATTACTCCATGGATTATGTGTCAGCACACCATTCAGGGAAGATAATGTACGAAGGTATGGCATGGTTTAACGGTATGATAATTCTATTTTACGGAAATTGTCGTCCACGATCCTTTTTTTTTGTGTTGCATGTTCTGTGTTCTTTTCCAAAATTTTGCGACGATCACCCTCTCTGCGTCTCAAATAGCATAGGCAGTTGCTGTTCCATTAAGAATTCTGAGTGGAACCATCGGGGGAAAGACAGTCCGAAGCGAACCTCGGGAGTTGATAGTCTCCGGTACTGCCCGCAAGATCCTGGAAAAGGCAAGGTGGCTGAATTATTTCAGTCGCCTACGAGAATCAAATGAAGCAGTGGCATTGGAATTCCTGCAAAATTTGCAGGAGAACTACTCCATAGTAAGAGAAAGACGGATAGCGGTCACTGATGATATCATTGCAGAAGTCTCGAGACTACCAGCTGCTGGACCCATATGGATGCTGAAGAAAGAAAGACTACAAAAGGTTATGGAGATTTTCCAGGATGAAGGCCAAAGTTTGACAGTCAAGGGGAAAGGAGTTCTGTCGGCAACGTTAGGGGAACCCTGGACCGAATTAGCAAAGATAGTGTAGAGCTACATCACTTGCGAAGGGAGGAAAGACGTGGTAAGACCACGTCATCTGAAACTCTTAGCTGTTTTGAAAGGAAAATGTTCTGTAAATCTGCCTGCACTCTTGAATTCGTTATTACATGATGCGGCCCGAAGCCTGAAAAAGGCACAACACATAGAAGCAGTTGTTAGCCACCATCAATTGATACGATTGATAGTGAGCCATATTCTCACTCAACAACAGAGCAGCTGGGAGGAGCTCATCGCAATGATCGAGGGGGGATTGGCTGCACCATCCCCAAAACCTAAACATTCCTCTAGCACATCGGAACGATCAGAAAAAAGCAGAGAATTGGCAGTAGAAAAAAATGTTGCTCCAAAACGAAAACAATCCTCTAATACACCAGAACGACCAGAGGAACCCAGAGAATTGGTAGTAGAAAAACATGTTGCTGGTACACCCGAACAACCTGAGAGACCAAGGAAATCAGCCCGGTTGGCCCGAATACGAGGAAGGCTGGAAAAGATCGAGGGGACCATTACCCAGCCAATTGAGATTACGGACGAACCTCTAGAACCAGAAGGAGGACCTTCCGAAGAAAATGCTGAGCAATCTAGGGCCGAGGCTGAGCAGCCTGGAGAAGGAGTTGAGGAAGGGGACGAGCACTCTGGAACAGAAACAGAAGTTGAACACTCCAAGGCAGCCACCGGGCAGGCCAATCAAGAAAAGGAAGTAGTACAGCTAGGGGGAAGCCCGCTGCAGGACCCTGTGGGTGAAGAAGAATTGGCAGCAGTCCTGGCCAATATGGGGGAGTATGGCCAACCCTCCAGCACAGCAAGCATCCCTGACGGACCCCCGGAGGAGGACAAACCTGAGAAACCGCATGCAGAAAAGGCAGGAGAAGAAAACTTGCCTGTTTATGATGATGAAATAAGAGACACCAATCAAGAAGAATCTGTTCCCAAGACACCAGAAGAAATTCTAGACGGAGTAGGAGCAGATTTAAGGGCCAGTCATAAACCCTCTGCCGAGGCAATAGAGATTAAGAAATTAAGGAGGAAACAGTAGAGGTTGTTGGGCACTATAGCTAAGCTCTGATAGCAAATTCAGATTCTGAAAGCCAACCTGAGGATACGAAGGACCGCAAGGAAAAGAAAGAGGGCCACTACAGCAAAATCCCATAGGACAAGAAGACGACAAACTTATAGCCGCTCTGTTGGTTGAAACCCCATTAGGAGACCTACTGCGGAAGAACAAACCACTGTTCCAAATGACATTGAAGAACAGACTGTTGTTCCAAATGACATTGAAGAAGAGACTGTTGTTCCAAATGACGTTGAGGGACAGACTGCTGTTCCAATTGACCCTGAAGAATGGATGGACATTCCAATTGAGGTAGAGGAACAACAAGATGCTCCGATGACAGGGGGACCACAACAACCTTTCATTCATGTTAAGAAAGAAAAAGAGAGTAAGAAGACCCAAACAGAAGCACCACCCTCAGGGGTAATTCGGGTTCTGAACTCCAAACAGCATAACAAAAAGGTTCAGGTAAAATTCCCGGCCTCTACGACTCTATGGAAAAAGGATCCAAAAACAAGAACCTTGCACAAGATGATGAAGCAAGCTCAGCAAGAGGCTGAAAAGTTGAGAGAACAAACAGTCCCCTGGGAGAAATACGAAGAGTTACAACAATAACTTCGGGATATTAGTCAGTTCGAGAGCCAGGCCTTTGAAGGATGGCAAAAGGAGGAAGAAAAGGTTTCCAAGGTAACTCGTCGATTAGATATTGTTATTAAGAAGATGGACACTATGTGTTCCATGTATAATGACGTTTTGACCTGTAGGGCCCCTGCTAAAAATTATGCTTGAGTTTTGCTTTAATGATATTTGCGATTAAAAATAAAAGCTATTAGGGTAGGTGCCCCTATCCACATCAATACTGCTAATGATTTTATAGATTGTTGCAAGCATTATGGAATTAAGGTTCAAAGATTATTGTGTGAATTTTACTTGCACAACCTCGTGCTAGACCAGGAAACTGACTTAAATCCTGGCCCTTTTGTTGGCGACATACAATTGCAAGCCTTCGTTTCATTTGGGGTTAATTAGCTGAAATGGATCAAAGCTTATAACACGTTTTAGAGACAGGAGAATAGCCTAGACTTATGGGTACGAGCTGAGCCTAGAGACCCAATGATGCTATGGAGAGAGCATAGGATCCTTATGAGGACCCTGGGTGTCATCGAGATATTAGGACCCATGCACGAAGACCTGATCCAACATAGTCTGGAATATTTTCTGACTATTAAAGACCTTGTCATCGATGCTGCAAAATTCCGATACCGGACCTCTAGCCAAAACATCCAGCTCAGGGAACCATTCAAATACGAGAATTTTGAGCTGGCTGCCAGCCGATTGAACCTTTATGAGTAACGTATTCTGCAAGAAGGGCCATCCTGGTTAGGGTATCAATTTCATAGTCCATTTATTTGGCACCCTGCACCAGGATATCAGGCCTTGTATGAAATGCCTGTAGATCAAATAAATCCATTCTTTGATAATCTAGTTGCTCATCACAGTTGTAGGCCTCCTCACGAGGTTCCCTCTCCTACCTATTCTCTTACCGTCTTGCATGTCAACTATAGTGTTTTCATGAGGGCATGAAACAGGGTAAGCAGGGGGGTGTGTGGAGCACTTGAAAGGTATGATTTTGACAAATAATTTAGTGGCTTTTCAGTAATATTTGTAACCTTTGCTGCATTATGAATTCAAAGAAATAAAGAATTTTAATAAAATGTGTAAGAATTAACATGGGAAGCTTAATCATTGATAATTGTTGTTTTTCTATACAGGGAAAGGCGGAAATGAGGAGTTTCCGTCCAAAAGCGAAAAATAGAGGAGGAATAACTGTTGTCCCTCTAGAAGGGAACCGGATGCAAACGAGATTGGGCAGATCAAAGCAGAATAACCCAGGAAAGGAAGAAGGGATACTGATTCGGTGAAAGAGGGAAAGAAAAGTAAAGGATTAATAGCTTCGCGAATCCCTTAGGATCTTTGATCCTGAGGGATCACTGTTTTACTTATCTTTGTTACCTAGATATCCCCGCCGTTACTTTTATATAAAGGAACAGCATCGTTGAGCAAAAGGACTCCTGTTTTTGTAATTTTCAGTTCCACACAAAACTTTGATCATCGAGTCTCACTGAGACCTGGTTTACTGTACGTTTGTTGATGCGTTAATATAAAAGACTTGGTGTTTATTTCATCTTTGCGTCTGGAGTAACCTAAGGCAGTGTACCATTGGCAGCTAAGGGCCCGGCTCCGAAGGACACTTGCTTTTGTATCATTATACTATGATTTATGGGTGGTTTGCTTATCTTTATTAGTCGGTAATATGATATATCTTTCATATGCTATGCTATGCTCTGTTACGACTAATGCATTAATGGTTTTTCTCAGAAAATCTGTGTAATGACTCTGCACTGTATAATTGGATCTTTTCAGAGTTGATCGCATGCTTTTAGTCTCAACTAGTTATTTCTGTTACAGAGCATCTGTATTGAATATTACTATCATTTGATTCATTATTGGCATCCGAAAGTAATGTTATTCTATTTGGAAACATATTCATATTACCCTCAACTGTTAGATTACTATATTAATGTGAGGTGTGCATATATGGTTGATTATTGTTGTTCTATAATTCATCAATGAGTGCTATTCCATAAAGTATATTCCATCTAGTTTTCTTTAAGAGAGAAGAATGTTATAGCAGAGTGTGAGTAAGTTGGTTTTGACTGGTGAGATTTAGTTCTTTTGATTGTTGTTCCATTTACTGCTGTTCCATTTACTGCTATTCCATTTCCTTTTTGTTGTTCCATTTCCTTTTTGCTGTTCCATTTTACTTGTTGCCGTTCCATTTACTTGCACTTGTTGTTTTGGTGTGAGAGAAGGTCTAAGGCTGTAGTGAGCCTCAGCAGACACTGCCTAGCTCCCAGACCTATGGTCCATGCTCTAATTTCCTTTTCATCAGTTTCTAGAGGGATGGGTTATCGCTTCCGTACCCTTGACTGATAAACTGTCTTGTGTGATTCTATCTTTTTGGAATAATTTAGTTTTAGTTTAGCATATGTTTACTCTTGTATTTTCTGAACGCTATACTACTAAGCATTACTCGGATGAATAGCCTCGGATTGAGTTACTCTTTGCAATAACAAAACGTTCCCGGATTGATTTATTAATGTAGGATAATTAGAGGTGTGGGAGACCCTAGTTATAGCTCTACAATGACCTTTCGTTGGGGCCTTGGACATCATCTAACAAGAAACACCATTATCATCCTAGGGCCTATGACTGGTTTTTATGGCTTAGTAATAATATAGACTATGCACATACTACAAAACCACCTCCTGGTGCCTCTAAGGTGAATAGTTGGCATAGTGGTGCTCATGGGGACCATATAAGGGATGGTTCTTAGGTCCTTGAACACTTTTCAAGGATGAAAAATAGTCCTTGAGGGTCCAAAAGAGGTGTAGGATAATGTTCAGGGTCCATTTATAAGCTCCCAGGCCACTTCAATACAACCCCTAGGCACTAAATATTTCCCCACGTATGTTGTATGGACGATGTTTATTTCCCTTTAGTGGTTAATTCCTATTGAATGCCACTATATATTTTGGAATATGTAGCATGGAAAAGTGTTCGAAATTTTTCATGTTATATGTTGATGCCTATTGCTACACTTTTTATCATTCAATCTCATTTCTTCTAGGAATATATACTTGACTCATATAAAACCTCAACTAACATGCTTGGTAACACCCTTGAAATAATATTTACTCACGTTTATTAAATATTTTATATTTTCACTTTTCAACTTCAGTCATAAATAAATAATAAATCTATTTAACAATGAGTAAAATCCATCAAAAATGCTACCTAAAGTTGTAGTTATTTGATCTATTAGAGATGATGAAACTATTTGTGAAATTAAAGATATCAATAGTTCACATAGTAATCAAGATCATTTATGGGAATTCTTACCTATAACTATTCATGTGATACATAACTTTGGCTCCATTACAAGCGATATTGAATAATCACACCATATTCATTTTGGCAATGATATAAAAAATTAAGATGGGATCCTAGTTTTTGTTGGCATTATGACACAGGTTTGGTGCTATGACACAGGTGTTGTCCTTGATGGAAACTCACTCAAATGACAGATCACAGTTTAGGCTCTCAAAACGAAAGAAAAAGAGATATAAGCAGGTTCCTCTTAACCAAGTCGTGTATACACATGGGTTCGACGATCAAAAGGTGTGTATATGTATGCACACACTTTCGTGCACAGAAAAGTGCATAGATGTGGGAAAAATTATTTTTAGTCCATGGTGTTTAGTCCTTGATATTTGGACCTATGTCTTTGGTCCATGGTATCTTTTCCAACGTGTTGAACCCAGGCATTGGGTCCATAGTATTGGTTCTAAGTTGTTCTGGACTGTGGTATTGAGTAAGGCCTAAGACTATAAAAGGGGAAGGAGATCATTAAGCGAAGTGATTCACTCAAGTATTGAATATCTTATGAAGATAAAGATCTAGAATACTAGTCATTGGGTTATGGTGCATAGCTGGATCTGAACCAAGGAGGAAGCTGAGCACTAGAAGAAGGATAAGTTCTATTGTAGGGTTAAGATCTTAAGGCTTGAAGAGAAGTATCTTTGTGTGATTCTTGATCTATTATATTTGGCACATGACTTGATCTATAAATATGATAATATGGGTATAACTGATGTCTGAATATTTGAAAAGGCTAAATTATCTTTTATAGATCTGTATGCAGGTTCAGCATTGCAAAGGCGCTTATACATGCAGGTTAGGTAATTCAAATATGCGTATACATAGGTTTGCCTTAATACAGAAGCGTATGCACGTAGGTTTCACATATTGAAGTAGCGTACGTCTCACAAAATATGTTTTAACTACTTCTGCTTATTGTTGCAGTGTTCAGGGTTTAGAACTAGCGTCTGGTTACTGTTACTGTTTTCTGGTTACAACATTCAGAGAAGTGATTGTTTGAATCAGTTTTTGGTTGCTGAAAAGGAGATTGGTTGATGCAGTTATATTTGATTGATGTCACTGATGGATCCAGTTTGAAAATTTATGAAACGTGGTCCCTGGAAGAAAGAGAATGGTGTAGTCTTTTGCAGGTAGAAGCTTACATACTGGTATAAGACTGCACTAGTACAGATATATTGTAAAAAGAAGTTTCTTATTAAAGGAAGATAGAGACGAATTGTAGCAGGTGGTTTTCACCCACATTGGGTTTCCACCTTATATCTTGTGTTTATGTGTGTGATGATCTATTCTGTTTTATTGCACTTGTTTACTGTTCTTAAAGTTAATGAAGCTTTGATGCACCGATTAAAGATCAACATTTAATGAATCGTAAGTTTAGTGATATACACTGGTTGGTCTAGACACAGTTGCATGTATACGTAATTTCCCATAACTGAAGTAGCGTATACAAATCTGATTGTGAAATGAAAATTAATTGATTTGATAATATTGATTCACCCCCCCTCTCAGTATTATTTCCAACAGTTTCTTCTTTACAAATTCACATTTTGGATAGTCTAAAAAAGGTGTTTTGTTTGACCTTTGGTATTATTTAAGTTTATATTGTAACTTTTGTCCTATACATATTTATTTTCTTCTTTCCAAACACATGGTAGCCCTTTGCCCACATGTCACCATTATAAAATGGCCGATCAACTTCCATGGTAGCCTTACAACTCAATTAATTTGTCCGTTATATCCACTATCGACTAGTTGGGAAATGTCACATTAGTTTAAAACTTGCTTACTCGGTCTTCACATAACCAAACAATGGATCATGAATCAACACAGTTACCTTTCCATCATCTATCTTACCCATCTACCAGATCACTAAGCCCATATGCCACAGGACACTTAATGCTAGATACATACTTACTATCTCGATACTCGACACCTAACATACAAATGATCTTGTAGATTGGAGCTCTAAAGTCTCAATACTCGATAACTTGAAAGGCCAATGGTTGGGATATCTAGCCACTAGGTCAGCGGGAAGAGGCTAAAGAGTTTCATTGATACTAATTAGCTCATATCTTAACATCCAAAGCCCAACATCCACATCATCGCTAGATGGTTACCACCTCAGTGCCAAGTCAACCTTCCATTGCCATGTCAACATGCCACATCACTTGCCACATTTGTATGCCATGTCATCTAGACCCACATTGGTGCCACATCATAATGATATGTTAGCATGTCAAATCAACTACCACACAATTGACATGCGATATCCCCAGGTCCACATCACTCACCACATCATTACTCTATTGATATCAATGGTTCTTGTTGGTGACTGGTTTCCTACTTACTAATGTATACTACCCAATATTGTGACATTTTGATAGGTTGATGGACCAACAACTAATACATTGCATTAGTGTTGGTTTACCTTTAGGTGTCTGTTGAAGCCCCAAAAATCGGGTCTACAACAAGGGGGATACCTGCCCGGTCGGGACCTTGGTTGGCAGCTCCTTTTCCGTTTGGTATAGTGGGTCTGACTAGGGATAATGGGACCAGTTACCAATTTGTGTGTGTGTGTGTAAGATTGATTGATGTTCCTGGGTTTAAAAGATTCTAATTGTGATGATCTACTTCTAATTCTAATCTAATGACATGTAATTGTATTCTACAAAAAGCAACAACATCTAAATCTATACTAATCCGAGGTATGATTATTCTATTATGTGATCTAAAATGATTTCAAATAACAATCGGTAATAAATATCATTCAACTTTAATAAGAAAAGAATTCAATATAAATGAACTACTTCGCATAAAATGTTAAACGAAATAGTTGTGAAAAACATATCACATAATAAGTTGTTCAGATATCAAGCATAAATAAATAGCTATCACCGTACAAAAGTGCCAAATGATAACTTAGGCATTCAATCATTAACATATAAACAACTAATCTTAAATATCACTCTAACACAGGAGATAGAAACAGTTAAGAGATAGAAGTACCATTTATAACTAGTCCTACTTGTGAGCTTCAAGCGATAGCGATTTGTCTCTTCTCAATCCAACATCAACTAAGAGTACAGAAGTTCAACATCAGTAGCATATATCAGATGCAAAAATAAATAAATAATGTTCCATTCATTCACCAAAACCTCCTCGGAGGTTGCAAAAGTGTATGTTCTGAGGAAAAGTTCTTGATAAATTTCTAGACCCTTCTCTAAATGCATGAGAAGGGTTTAAATACTACTAACTACGCCTAAAAATAACTTATGTACAAAAATTTAGGATACGGTTTAAATGACTGTCCTTTTTCTAGGCAAAATAAAATAAAACTATTTCTAAAATTAAATCTAAAACCATCTATTTATGTATTTTCTCCTTTATATCGCAAGCATTCAGCATTTGCTTGAGAAAAGTCGGTTGGCCGACTTCAGCCTTTAATTGTCCTGTGAAAACAGAGTCTATTAGAGCTGGTGCCATATTTTCAGAAAAATTGATGATGGTTTTGAGAGTCATACACTGGCTATGAGGTTTTACTAAATAAGCCCAGCATGATTCCCAATTCAACTTAGTTAATCTTCTAATCGATTCTTCCCTTTCTTGAGCCTTCTGTCTCCAGTCTGATTGTAGCTACTGTACTTTTGGCAGATATCCTGGAGTGGTTTCAGAGACTAAATTTTCTCTATGAAAATTCTCATTTATGCAATCAATAAGGCTATTTTCCGCTGTAGCTACTTCCTCCACTACTTGCTCAGCCTCCTTGATCCGTGTATCCCATTTATCGAAGGGAATTTCTTTATGTTTGTCATTTATTATTGGTGTGCCTGCTCTTTTTCCCTCCTCTCTTTCCTGCCAAGCCAAGTATTCAGTAACTTGTTTATCAGTTAAATCATAATCATGTCGCAAATCTACGACTTGATTAGTGATTGTATCACTTATTTCGTAATATGAGTTCCATTGTGATATTGTTTGGCTTAGTGCTTCTTGTTGCTGTAGTAATTGCTCATTTAGGGAAATGGATTCCGTGATGAATTATGTGAGCTTGGGATCATCCTTGTGTGTTTCTTGTATATGTTGTAATTTCTTGTCCTTTTCTACCAAACTGTTCTGATAGCCTATCTGCATCTGCTGTAATTCTTGCTGTAGTCTTTCAAGTTGTCTCTGTGCTTCGTTATTAGCATTGGCTTGTTGCAGCTGTTGCTGCAAAACTTGTATTAGGTCTTCTTTCTCTATTAGCAGTTGTTGTACTTCATATGCTTTATCAATAGTTGCAGAGGCGTAAGCTCCTGTAATTTGGGATAATTTGGTGAGATTCTTAGTTGGATCAGTAGTAGGATCTTGCCATAAGACATCCAATTGGTTTGCGTCATGAGAGATCACATTATCTAATTTTCTCTTCTCCCTTTGTTTTCTTACTACTACCTTGTGTTGTGGACTGCAAAATACATCAAGAGGAGGAATCTCCTCTATCTTGAGTACAAGTTCAAAGGATGGGGCAATAGGGATGTGTTCCATGTCCAAGATATCATCGATTGTTCCTGTGACCATTTCTTCTGTTGCCTGTATATTACCTTCAGGTGTCTTTATGCTTTGGACTTAAAGGTTGATGATATCATTGAATTTTTGTCATTCTTTATCTAGCTCTATTCTATTTGATGGTGGCTGACTGATGAGAATGGGAGGATCTTCTTGTGGAGGAGTTAACACCTGTTTTTGTTCAGGCTCTTTTGATTGGGCAGTATCCCTTACTGACCCTTCGATTTTGCCATGGTCACTTTTAGATTTTTTAGAGTGTTCCGATATTTCTTTCACGGATTTGGATTTAGATTTATCTCTATGAGAAATTTCACTGAGGCTATGCTTGGAGTCGGTTCCCTTGCGGTTCTAGGCTTAGCTTTTCTAAGGGGATATTGGCTAGCCTTCTTTCCCTGTATGTCTTGAATCTCTAAAACTCTATTGGAGAGAAACACGTTTGAGCTGTATTTAGAATTTCTTCAAGCATGCTTTTTTTTTTAAACACATCATCAAAAGGATCTACTTCTTTCATGAACACTTTTATTTTAACCACGGTAGTGAAATTCTTAGCTACATCGTGAGGGTCAAACGGTCCTGTTGTGAATTTGAATAATTGCAGACAGGTTATATTGTTCACTTCTTTGAAAGTGTGACCTATATCAAACAACGAGAAGGCCCCATAGGCTACAGGAAATTGTTTCCATATAGCTTTCTTCTTATCCTTTAAATTCTTAGTCAAACCTCCCTCTCCATAGGTTTGATAAGAAATTTCCCTTGCCAAGAGTTTAGCGGGAACATACAAAGGTAAGATATGAGGGGAAGTGGAACTTCCAAAGACTCTAATGTATGTAAATAATTCCTCTCCAAACCATTTTGCAACTGTTTGTATGTCTACTTCTGCTTCTGGAGAGCATCTTGGAGCATCTTTGTCGTGCAATGTCTTGTAGAGGGGTAACATCACTCCATGACAAATATTGTAGAAAAATGGGGGGAATTTAGAATCCCAAAACTCTTTATGATAAACATGAATGGGTAGAGGGTCTTGAGTCATCCATTTCCATCCCATTACAGGAAATTTTGAAACATAGCAAATTGCATCCATCACATATGCCGATAAATAAAATGGGTGATAAATTCTTTGGGAAGCAGTTCTTTTAGACTGGTAATTTACAATGGCAGTAGCTACATTATCTGACAGTATTCTAGACCAATCCAAAATAATAGAATTAACGGAAGCATCCAACAATGGTAACCAATCGGATGAAAATTTGTTAATATCTGGCCTCCCATAAAGCCTACAGATCATAGCAGCAGCAAAGAAATATGGGGAAGTAAGGGAACCAGTACTATACATACCATGTTTATCCTTTTTCAGCGGTTCATCCCTCCTTGACCAGTCTTTAGTGGATTCCGACAGGTCTTCGTTTTCTTTGGCAGACTTCTCCATGAACTGTTGTTGTAAATCACTAAGGTTTTGGCAAATGATACGTAAGTTTCAGATCTTGTTGAGAAAATGAGCCAATAAGTCCTTGGCCCTGAGTTTTAAACTGTCTGTTTTTAATATCAACGCTATCTAGTACCCACTTAATCATGTTCGTGTAGTGGAGAATTTTGGGTCTTGCTGCTATCTGGTGCAGGAATGAACAAGCTAAGTCTGCAACTGATGCTTCAGAAGACCTTGATCAACCTGCAGTAGCCATAAATCCCATGACCTTAGGATCCTCTTCTTCAAGTAGATTATACATGCCTTCCCAGGTTGAAATACCCGCTTCTCTGTTGCATGGGGTGTCTGTTTAAAAGGGCGCCATTTATTTATCTTCAGACAATGCAGCCTTACCTTTCTTCCCCATAGCTTCTTGTTTGCTTCTTTGTATAGCTTTTCAATCTTCGTTCCTGTAGTTTACAAGTGAGGTGAGAGTAATGATAAGAACAGTGATGGGAAAGCTTTAAATGCTGAAGACATGCAAAAAGTATACCACCTTACGTGAACTGGCGCTTTGATAAACACAAAACAATATTTCATTAACAACTGGAAACTACCTTATTAATGAACATTAAAGCGCATAACAAGTTCGTTTTATGGAAAAAACTTTTTCTTGAATACTGAGGCTGAAAAATTTGCGATGAAGCGATTTTGTGATTTGCTTTGCAATATCGCAGATTGCTACATCGCATAATCACATATCGCTGCATCACATAGTCACAGATTGCTGCATTACATAATCGCAGATTGTTGCATCGCATAATCGTAGATCACGATGTCATAGTATCGCAGATCGCGATATCGCAAGTTTTTCTGTTGTCCTATTGTGAGATTTCTTTGCCGCTCTATCGCAATGTTGTGATATCGCATGGTCACAATATCGTATGTCACATGATTTGTAAGATATGCACATTTTGTGTTACGCATTTTCTTGCGAGGCGCGATTTTGCGATATGCGCTAACCCATATCGACATTTTCTGCGCTTTTTTATTATAAGTGTGCTTCTAAGACCTGCGATGCGATATATGTTTATCTTTGTGTAATTTCGCATCGCATTCTCGTGATTTCGGAGTTTAGCTTCTAATTAGGCATATTATTATCCTTTCTACGATGCGATATCCTTTAAGGAGTGATTTAATCTTCCTTCATCACAAAACTTAAGTTTTTAAGATTTCGCAAGGGTCTTTTCTTAAGTTCATGATGGTAAGTTTTATTGACAAGGAAATACAATCACTAATTGAGTTTTTTGAATTTTTAGCTAAGGGTCCCCACTTATTTAGTATTAGTCATAACACTAAATAAAAAAGGGGGGTTGTTGGTGGCCACAACAATGTCCTTAATGCAGTTAGCCCGACATTTGACCTCTCGATGGACTATAGTCCCCAACCATCGAGTGACAGTCCTTGAACCCTCTATCTACATGAGCTAATGGATAATGTATGATATGCTAATATTGAGGACATGTTTAACATGGCATCTAGGTTAGTTGATGGGGAGCATTATTTTGCATCATTATAAATCATAGGTATATAGATGTTGTATGGGTGTTAATATGAGGATTTGGCCAACAAGGATGACCTTTTGTTGGGGCCTTTATCATCATCCAAGGAGAAACTAAATTATTGTCCTAGGCCCTATGAGTGATTTGTAAGGCTTAGTAATAATATATACTATGCACATGGTACAAAACGACCTCCCAGTGCCTCTAAGGTGAATAGTTTGCCTAGCGATGCTCATGGAGACCATCTAAGTGATGGTTTTTAGGTCCTTGATCATTTTCAAGGATGAAAACTAGTCCCTAAGGGCACAAAAGAGATGTAAGATAATTTTCATGGTCCATTTATAAGATCCCAAACCACTTCAATACAACCCCTAGAAACAAAATATTTTCCCTACATATGTTGTATGGATAATGTTTATTTCCATTTAGTGGTTAATTCCTATTGACTGCACTATATATTTTGGAATATCTATCATGGAAAAGTGTTTGAAAATTTTCATATTATATGTTGATGCCTATTGCTACACTTTATCTTTCAATCTCTATTCTTCTAGAAATATATACCTATCTCATATAAAACTTGAAGCAATACACTTGGTAACACCCTTGAAAGAATATTTACTCTGATTTATTAAATATTTTGTATTTGCACTTTTCAACTTCAGTCATAAAGAAATAACAAATCTAGTTAACAATGAGTAAAATCCATCAAAAGTGCTACCTAAAGTTGTAGTTGTTTGATCTATTAGAGATAATGAATCTATTTGTGAAATTAAAGATATCAGTATGTGACATAGTAATCAAGATCATTTATGGGAATTCTTACCTATAACTATTCATGTGATACACAACTTTGGTTGCATTACAAGAGATATTGAATAATCAGGCCATGTTCATTTTAGTAATGATATAAAAAATAAGATGGGATCCTAGTTTCTTTTTTATAAATTCTCATTTTGGATAGTCTAAAAAATGGTGTTTTATTTGACCTTTGGTATTATTTAAGCTTATATTGTAACTTTTGTCCTATACATATCTATTTGCTTCTTGTCAAACATGTGGCAGTGCTTTTCCCACATGTCACCATTATAAAATGGCTTATCAACTTCCACGGTAGCATACTGAGTCAATTAATTTGGCCATTATATCCACTATCGACTAGTTGGGAAATATCACATTAGATTAAAAGTTGCTTACTCAGTCTTCACATAACCAAACAATGGGTAATCAATTAACATCGTTACCTTTCAATCATCTACCTTACCCATCTATCAGATCACTAAGCCCATATACCCCAGGACACTTAATGCTCGAGACATACTTACTATCTCGATACTCGACACCTAACATCTATGTGAGCTTGTAGATTGAAGCCCTAAAGTCTTAGTACCTAATATCTTGAAAGGCCAATGGTTTGGATATCAAGCTACTGAGCCCTCGAGAAGAGGTTAAAGAGTGTCATTGATACTAATTAGCTGATATCTTAACATCCAAAAGCCCAAGATCCGCGTCATCGCTATATGGTTACCTCCTAGACATCACCTTATAGCCAAGTCAACCTTCCATTTGCATTTGAACATGCCAGATCACTTGCCACATTAGTATGCCATGTCATCTAGACCCACATTGGTGCCACATCATAATGAGATGTTAGCATGTCAAATCAACGGCCACACAATTGACATGTAGTATCCTCGGGTCCACATCCACTCACCACATCAATACCTTATTGATATGGAGTTTTATTGTAGCAATATATAGTTGTCTCATATAAAACCTCAATCCATAGGCTTGGTAACACCCTTCAAATAATCTTTACTCATTCATTAAATAATTAATATTTCCACATTTCAACTTCAGTCACAAAGAAATAGTAAATCTAGTTAACAATGAGTAAAATCCATCAAAATTTTCAGTTAAAGTCACGATCATTTTATCTATTAGAGATGATGAAACTATTTATGGAATTAAAGATACCAATATATGACAAAGTAATAATTAAAATTTATGAGAATGCTTACTTATAACTATTCACCTGATACATATTGGAGTTTGTATTTTATGAAATTTCTTATGAGTAAAATATCATATACCAGATTCCTTAATGTTTGATCATATGCATCATTTGAGTAATGAATGTTTGTATAGGACCCTCTCTCATATTAATTTCAGAGGAGTGCTTTGAGGATGGTTCTCAACCATTTTCACCTTGGATACCTTCTCTTGGATTTGGCTAAAAGATTTAGTAAACATTTGTGCCAAATTTGTAGAAGTAATTATTCTAGGGCGAAAAGAATGGAAAGAAATTACAACAGTGGACTGATTATGTTAGGGCTATAAATAATATGTTATTGCGGCAATTTTCTTGGATTTTGTTCATTTACTGATTTCGAGGTAATATGATCTTGCTCATGTGTGTGAGATTCAAGAATATTTCCTAAAACTTTTATATGAAATCAATAGAGCAATTACACTTGAGGATCACATATGTAGTGCTTATTTTTAATTATTTCTTCTACTATATATTATCGAAAGGAAGGAAGGTATGTGCATGGTTGATTCAAGCATATGCTTGTTGATTTTTCCACGACACTTGGGAATCTTGTTTGAGTCTAAAATCACGAACACAAACACACTCAAATGTAATAGAAATCTAACCAATCAATGTGTAGCATGCATATTACAACAAAATGAAGTCAATAGACTTCTTATACATATTAAAAAACCTATTGCAGTAGAGAAATTAATCAGAAAGCATCACATGCATAAATGATGCATGAGAAAATAGTTGCAAACCTTTTTCCTAATTCATAATCAACCCACAACCATGAGTTAGAGTATCCCATTTTTAAGGTCAAAATTAAGAGAGATTTATTATAATTTGATATCTTAGGAAAATGAAAAAAAAAATTATTATATTCCAAAATATTGGATGGTATATTTTATTTTAATATATAGCTTTATAGGGAAAGTGTTACTTTACTTATATAGTTTCATATTGAAAATTAATGAAAGATATAATTTATAGGATGCAAACGTGAGTTGATATTATATGGTTTGTATTAATAAAATAAAAGCACCAATTAATAGAACTGCTGGCAAATGAACATTTAAAAAAATATTATGGTGGAGACTTTTCAAACATTTTTGTGGGAAATTTTAAAATTTTAAACGATTCTCTAAAAATTTGGTGTTCAACCATTTTGGAAAACTTTTGAGCAGACAGATAATTCGTGCCTTGAGAAGCATTAGCTAGTGCACACATTGACTCCAATATGGTCGAGGAGTATTGTGTAGCACTAATAGGTGAAGCGCTTTTGGCAACAACCCTTCCGAACCACCAAGACAGGTTTACAAGCTCTGCAGTTACTACCATTTTTTCTGTGAGGCCTGATCTTCCATAGTTTTTTCCTAAAATAGGTATTCGTTTTGGATTTCTTTTTGTTTTCTTAAGAAATAGCCCTTTGAATAAATTATTATCATATCCAGTAGGTGAATGATGAAAAAGTTTCTTGCAGTCTCTTTTTTATTACACTTTTTCCCTGCATAAAAGATAGATTGGTAGGTTGTAGAAACTGCAGGACACTTCAATCGACAAATTTTCATGTATGTTAGCTTTAGCTTCTACATCCTCTCTAGTGTTAGTACTAGAGCTAGTTTGACATCTATCAACTACCATTTCACCCTACCAATTATTCCACACCTCGCAGCATTGGAGCTATGGATTCAACACCAATCTAATATCTTTTGCAGCATACTTTGTCCTCCAGCCGACTTTGCTGAAATTTTTTCTGTAGTTGTACCCTATCAGGGGATATTTATATGGTGCAGAATTTTTAGAGACAAAACATCAATGTATAGTTGTTGAGGCTCAACTACAACTCTGAGAACATGGAATATTTCATGTGGAGTATATAGACTCTTCTCAATCGATTCCCTTGCATTGCAAGATCTTGATAGGGGTATACCGATTTCATCAAGAGGACACATATGTTTGTATAGCTATTTATTGTCCTAAACATATGACAAAAGATAGAGTACAATAATATGGGTTTCAATGCTTCGCAACTGTACAGTTCTTGAGGCTCGGATGTGGCCTCGAGAACTAGGAATATTTTGAGAAGAGTATATATATTCTTTTCAATTTGTGTCCTTGCATTTTAGGACCTTGAGAGGGGTATATAGATTCTTCTCAATGGAAAAGAGTTAATGTTTGTATGGTTGTTTATGATCATGCCATATATTGATGTATTTTTGTAATATGTGAAAAGTTGCAACCTCATTAAATGACACTTACACATCTAGAATACACCAGTGCTACCTCTAGAGAGATAGAATCACCTACAAGTTCATCTGATTCCTAAGTGCTCAAGATAATAGCCCCTTGTATACACATAACCGAAGGGAATATCCTTCACTTTGACAAGTGAAATAGCCAATAAACTCAAGGCACCAATATCAAGATGAGTCCATATGTGCTACATTATTAGATTGACTTGGTAAATTGATATCTTGTTGCCCGTTCAGATTATTGGGGCTACCTTTAAATTCTTTCTTTTTTTATTGTACATAGTTTAAACAAATACCCAAACCATTTCCTTGTAAGCATTACTAATCATAGGATGACAATATGCGGAATTTTCTTGGATCAGGTTCCAAGTTAGTTATTTCCTCTACTTTTGGGCATCTGGAAAGTCAAGTGCATTTTAAGGGAATTTGATTGCTTGTTTCTTTGTGTTAAGATATATGCAAATTTCCTTGCTGAAACTCTGACATCAAAGTAAGAGAAGTCCTTATAATCAAATGGCTATTTATCCTAGGAGTTTATTCTTGCACATTCTCACACTTTTTTCTTTTTTTGTAAGTTAGAATGTTGTATTAAAAAAAGGTAAAATATTTACATCGAGTCTGCAAAGGTAGACAGGAACCAGAGTAGACCATTACAGCCTTGCAGAGCAAAGGCGTTGGAGGCAAGCTACCATAAAACAAAAAAAAAGCCTACAGGCATGTTTAACAAAACTGGAGAGATCAGCACGCAGGGCGGCTGATTTAAGATCATAGATATAGCGTCAAAGAGTTGACAAAAATGGCAGTTTAAACTGAAGCACTTACAAGGCCTAGATGAAAGGACTGACCATAGACCCGAAATCGACACATAACATAAGAAGACACGAGACAAACCAGAGGAACAGGCTGGAAGCCGAAGCAGTCAAAACTGAGCCACGAGAGATCAGGGTCTAAGGGAGTCCGCCCAGACACGGGAAGCCACCCAGCCTGCTGGTAATGTCCAGACCCATGTCGAGGAAATTTTTGTCCACTTTGTCTTGCAGTTCCTGCATGGACTGGAAGTTCTGGGCTTCCTTCACCTTCTACTGCTGCACCACAGGGTCCGGGCTAATAGTTTTCCTGAGCAGCCTGATGAGCAGGGTGACCTTCTTGTTGACTATCTCCACCCCTTCCTGAATGGCCGAGATTCTGCAGTCCAAGGACTCCTGGCTGGCGAAGGGATTACCAGGTTGATCGCTCGGGGCAGGGTGCTCCTTCTCATTGTTCTGCTTATCGACTTCCTTCATTTCTAGGGCTTTCGCCAGGAGAGTTTTCATCCTCCAACTTTTCGCCTTAGTTCGCATGAACTAGGTTGCTCTTTTAGCTGGTGTCCGGGTCACAAATCTAATCAACCTCATCTGCTGCAGCTCCCTCCTGCTTGGTACCTTCTTCCTGCTTGACTTTAGCCTCCAACTCAACAATTTTTCGTTTGCTTCTTGTTGAGGCTCTAGTAACATACATGTTTTGTGCATTATGCAGATCCTGGTTGGCACCCGCGCATCTACAGCTAGAGGCATCCATTCTAATCTGATGAGATCTGTTACAGCCAAGCCTTTCCCGAGGTTGCTTGCTGTTGGTGCTGGCGGAACTAAGGGTAGAGGTGGTGGAAACCGCGTTCGACCCCCTTGTTAAATAGCTTGGAGCCATGGAATTCTCCCGAGAGTGGCTTTCCATACGGACGAGAGAAGTAGTACTATTGCAATTAATGTTGAGGGTGTTCACACAATTCTCATAATCTTTACCTGCAGGCGCATAAGAATTTCTGATTGCCTTTCTCTTATGCTTGAGGTGCCTATCATTTCTTCTCAAATGGTTCTTACGGATAACCTCGTGGCACGAACCCTGTTGACGGTTCCCATGCTTGGTTCTGCCCCGCACTGATATCCGTCACTTCTTCTGTCCAATCCTCCCATAAATATGATGAATTACCTGTTTGTTGCTCCAGTTTTCCATTTGACGAAGCCGGTTAAAAGGACCGTTGCCGGTTAGGCTCAATTGGTGTTGGTCACGTCTTGTTGCGCCAGTTGTGTACATCGAGCTTTCAAATTCGGACAGTTCACCTCCTCCCAACAGCTGTCCCGTCCACTTCCCTGACTGTCTACTCCATAGTTCACCAAGTAATCTGCCACCCTATTTGCTCGACGTCGGATCGCCTAGAAGACAAGACCCTGCATGCCCTCCATGAGTTCTGCAATACTCTCAGTGACTTTGGCTAACCTCCAGTGCTTGGTGGCCTTGTTAGCTTTTATCCCCCTCTGTAATTTTTGCGTTGTGGAAATGACCAGAGAGGAGTCTCCTTCCACAATTAGGTTATGGAGGCTTCGAGAATTTGTAATTCTAAGGCCATGTTCCAGGGCTGCAAATTCCATTTCGTTATTAGTGCTTTCCCCAAGCGCTCTGTAGTAGATATGCAGTATGTCTCCATGCTGATTACGTATAACCCCTCCAATTCCAGCCATACCAGGGTTGTCGCGCGACGCCCCATCAAAATTCAGTTTGAGACCTCCAACCAGTGGGCATTGCCATGTATCACTTGGTGAGGGTGGTGGAATTCTATGTTGCGGAGCAGTGTGATTGAAAATTCCCTCCAGCTGGAAGCTTTTTAAAATCCGTAAGTCTAGTGCTGTAGGCTTTTCATTGCTTTCCGTTCTGCATTTGGTTTGAATTAATTGCTGGATGTTGGTTATTATGCTGTCTTTTGAGAAATTGATGTTCCTGTACTCGTCTTGGAAAATTCTTCGGTTGCGCTCCTTCCATATAGACGAAAGTAGAAAACCTGGTGCCATTTTCCATATGTTGTTGACTCTTTGTGTACCCAAGAAGTCTGTTCTCCAATTCAGAATAGTACTATGAATTGAATCTATCTGCCGGTCCGAGCTGTTGAGGATCCCTTCCATCCAGCACCATAATTGCGATGCCCATTCGCAGGTGTTGAAAAGATGGTTCAGCGATTCCAGTTCCCCAAGACACATAGGGCACCGAGAGGGTCCCTCGAAGCCTTTCTTGCAAAGATTGTCACAGGTAAGGGTCTTATTTCTCATCAGGAGCCAAAGGAAGGTTCTGATTTTGGGCCATAGAAGACTATCCCAAACTTTGCTGCTCCAAGGCAGGATCTCTCCCTGTTCGTCATTTTCTAAAATATTTCTGGCTTGTTTCAGTGAGAAATTGGCATTTCCCTTGAGACCCCACCTGAGTTTGTCATCCTCTTCAGTTTTCCTGATCTTTCTTTTTACAATACGCTCATTGAAATGTTGAGCTGTGTGATTGTTGACCTCTGTATTCTCAGGGTTAAGGTTAATCCAGTCCCTCCAATTTTCTTCTATGTTGTGCTGATGCCAGTACTGGTTAACTTTGTATCTACCCTGAGCTTGATAGGTTTGCTTTATGGTTATTAATTCTGAAGAATCAAGTTTGGGTAGTTGTTGCCAGGCATCCTCCCAGAACAGAGCTACCCTGTCGTTACGAATTTCCCAAAAGCTATTATCCTGAACAAGATTCTTGTTTCGCTTGGCATGATTCCATATGGGTGAGCCTTCCGGGGTTTCCTGCAGTCTGATGAGTTCCTGAGTATCACAATCCGGAACATATTTTTCTTTCCAATGCTTAGCCCAAGGTAAGGTAGGGTTTTCAATCCATTTCCACCATAATTTAGCTCCACAAGTTCGGTTGACAACCCCTCGATCAACTAGATTCAGCCCCCCCCATAGATTTTGACATGGAGAGTTCGTCCCAGGCAACTAGAGCCCACTTTTTCTTCTCACCATTACCGCTCCAAAGGAATGAACACTGGATATTTCTTATTTGTTGCAGAATACCTTTGGGAGCAGGGAGCAATGAGAGAAGATAATGCGGAATGGTCGGAAGGACGGCTTTGGTTAGGATGAGTCAACCCGCTAAATTAAGAGCTCTGTTCGTCCAGTGTGAACATTTTTTCTTCAGGTTGGCTAGAATTTTCTCCCAATGCTCTTTTTCTAGGGTTTGAGAGTCAGAGGAGCCCCTAAGTATTTCGAAGGTAGGGAACCAATCCTAAATCCTAAAAGCTGGGCTAAGTGAGATTGAACAGCCAGGTGGGTGTTGAAAAAGAAAATAGTTGATTTAGAGAAATTGATTTCCATACCAGAGGCCTGGCTGAAGAGATCTAGGGTTTCCCTGTAAGCAACCGCCTCCTTCACTGTGGGAGTGCCATGTAACATGGTGTCGTTGACAAACTGTTGGTGCGTGGTAGCTGGAAGCGATATTATGGGCTAAAGACCTCTTATTTTACCTTTCGCTTTCTTCTTAGCTATGGTACGACTAAGGCCTTCCATTAGGATGATGAAGAGAAAAGGGGATAAGGGATCTCCTTGCCTAATTCCTCTGGAAGGAGAAAAGGGAGAAGAGGGAGCTCCATTGACAAGGATGGAATATCTTGGAGATTTGATTAGACCCATGATCCACTTAATCCAAGTACTGCAAAAGCCAAAAGCTTTTAGAACAGCTTCGAGGTACTTCCAGCTGACTTTGTCATAAGCCTTTGAGAGATCCAATTGCATAAGCATGCCTGCCTCTTTCCTTGAATGTAGGGAATGAATCATCTCCTGAGCTAATAGGATGTTGTCGAAAATTTGTCTGCCCTCCACATATCTTGATTGCTCTTCTGAGATTATGCCTGGGAGAATCGTTTTCAATTTGCTGTCTATCACTTTTGATATAATCTTGTATATGACATTACATAAGGCAATAGGTCTGAATTTGTCAGGGGTTTTGGCTTCTTCAACTTTTGGTATGAGTGCAAGAAAGGTGGAGTTGAGGGATTTTAGAATAGTTCCCGACCGTCTGGAATCTTCCACCACCTCCCACACATCCTGTTTAACAATTCTCCAGCAGGCTTTATAGAAATTAATGGTAAACCCATCTGGCCCTGGAGCTTTATCATTAGGCATAATCCTGATAGCTTCCTCTATTTCCTCCAGGGAGATTTCCCTACACAGAGCCCAGTTCTGATCTGCGGTTATGGTCTTCGGGTTGGCTGCAGTTAGTTCCTTGATGGCTTTCTCTCTGTTTATGTGAGGTTCCTGAGCAATCGATTTGAAGTGTTCTGAGAGAAGTGTAGATATGTCATGGTGATTTTTTAGGATTTCCCCTGTATCGTTTTTCAGTTCGAGAATTCTATTACTACTTCTGCGATCTAGTGCCGATCTGTGGAAGAATTTGGTGTTTAGCTCTCCTTGTTTTAACCACTGAATCCTTGATTTCTATCTCCATAGAGTTTCTTCTTGAGAGCAGCGATTATGCCATTGCTGCGAGAGAATTTTTGCCTACTCCAAAGCCTCAACACTGAGGTTTCTTGCTGCACCTTCTCTGTGGATCTGTTCCAATTTAGTCTCGAGAATTATCTTCTCCTGGAGGATGTTACCGAAGACTGCTTTGTTCCATTCTTTTGTTTTTTGTTTGGTTATTTTTAGCTTCTTTTGGAGATTAAACATTTTCAATCCACTGTGCTCCAAAGGTTCCGACCACCATTTCTTTACCATTTCAAGGAAGTTGGGGTGGTCTAACCAAAACTTTTCAAACCGGAAGGGTTTATTCCTAGGGGTACCAAAAACTTCAACAATGAGCGAGATTGGCCAGTGACCCGACCCCCCACTGGGAAGGATGTTTGATTCAACTGTGCTGTCGTCCATTATGATGCTCTAAGAGATTAAGAATCTATCCAGGTGGGAGGCTATTAGCTTGTTACCTCCCCTTCGATTGTTCCAAGTGAAGGAGCCAGTTTTGGGATAGACATCAACAAGTTTGGCGGTCTCAATGAAGTTTGTGAAGGCTTCCGCATCTCTGTTTAGTTTTCTTAGACCTCCTTTTTTTTCCAACAGGGTTGTTATCATATTGAAATCACCCCCCAAAATGCACTTTGAACTTGGATATCTTCTAATAATTTTATATAGAGCTTCTAAAAATGATATCTTATCTTCTAGTTTCTGAGGACTATAAATGTTGACACAGAGGAAGGAGCTAGAGTTACCTATGGGTTGGAATACGATCGCCATGAAGTGCTTGTTGGCTTCCGCCGATAGCATCTGGATTTCCCTTGAATCCCACATGGTGGCGAGGCCTCCTTCTCTTCCTTGACTTTCATTTTCTAGGACTTCCATGTGACTTCCCAATTTTCTGCATAGATTCGTGATGTTGGGGCTGCTACATTTTGTTTCTTGTAAAAACATGATTTCTGGTTTATGACATTGGATCTTCCTTTTTAAAATCTTGTATTTCGCCTGGCTGTTGAGCCCTCTGGCATTCCATGAGATTATCTTCATAGAAAACTGAGTTTTATTGGAAGGAATGGAAGGCAGTGAGTGCCTTCATTTTCCCTGAGTTTATCATAATCATGCCTAACTCTTGTAGTGCTTCACCACTTGTTTTCTGACCTCTTCTTTTCTTTTGTTTGGAACTGTATGTTTTCCATAGGGGGCTTTTTGAATGAGAACTGTTACCTTTCGCCACACCTAGCTTCCTGTTCTGCCTTTCTAGTAATGCTCTCTGCCTTGCTATGAAGAGGTCATTGACTATTCTGATTTCTTCCTCCGACGCATTTTCTATCCCTCTGGCTTTCCAGTTTTCAGCCATTGCTGGTAGGTTCAGACCTTCTCTTGCTAACGCATTCTCCCAGTCTTGTTCTTCACTACTGCCATCACTGGTTAACATATCCGTTTCTTCCTCAGTGTCCTCTGTTCTCTCCTGCATTTGAACCTCATTGTTAAAGTTCTCTTCATGCGTATCTTTCCCTGTGGGTGTTTCTTTTTCTTCGTTTTCTGCTCCTGAAGTTGGAGCTTTGTGCTTTTCTACTGAGTCAGTTTCAGGGTCTAGGAGCACAAACAGGTTGTTGTGGATATTTCTTTCCCCGTTTCCTCTGATATTCTCTCGTCTATTTGCTCTGTGTTTGGATTTGGGTTTGAGGAAGACTTTTGTGTCTTTGTTGGCTTGAGCTGATTCGATTTCTTGCTCCTTCTTGATATTTGGGAAATCCCTTAACAGATGCGCATGTTCATGACATTTTCGGCAGTGAAAGGGAATCTGCTCATAGTCTATATCCTGAAAGTATTCCTCGTCCCTGTATTCCAGCCATAGTCCTTCGTGTAGTGCTCTGGAGACATCCATTTCAACGCAAATCCGGGCATAAGATGTATATCTTTTCTGGAGAGTTGCTTCAAAGGCTTTGACGAAAGTACCCAACTTATCACCAATTTGTTTCAGTTCATTCAGACCCCAATAGTCTATTGGAAGAGAGAATAAGCATATCCAGACTGGGACTTGGGTGAAGGACTCCTTCTCTGGGGCAAAGTTTGGCTTCCAAGGTCTCATATACAGTCCTGCTGAAGCCATGAAATACGGGCCACCTTCAAAAATTCAATCCTTGTCTTCGAGGTTGGCGAAGACCACAGTAAAGAAGCCTTTGGATCCAAAGTGAAGTTTAACATCTCCTCGAGGTTTCCAATGCAGTTTTATCTAGTGACACAGAGCTTTTTCAGACGGCCAAATACCCATGAAATTGCAAATGATAGCTCGTTTCGCCATGTGCGCCCTGTAAGCTTGAATTTCTGGGTCCATAATAACTACCCGTAAGCTATTGGTCTTTTTCGGTTTGCAGGCTCCACTGGTTGAAGAGAGTGTGTTGGGGTTTGAACTAGGTTCCCCCTCCTTTTCTGGCCTACCTTGTCTGTTCCCTGTTTGCTTCCTTTCATCCTGCCCTTGTCGTTTCTCGTTTTCTAAGGAATTAATTATTAAAGGAGTTTTGTCTTTAGCTCCTGTCAGGTTATCAGTTTCTGGGCCTGTGCCCTACATTGTTTCTTTTGTCTTGTCAGTGTTCCCTTAAGTTTGAACCCTGTCTCCGCTACCAGGTTGTTTTCTGTTTTCCAGCCCTGAGATCCTGACGCCTTCCTTTCTATCATTTTTCTGTTTTTGTAGGACTATCTTCTTGAAAGTAGGGGCCCCACTGGACCCCTCTACTTCCATGCTACTGGTCAACCCTTGACCCTGTCGAAGCAGCGCTTCGAGGCGAGAGAAGACAGCCTCCAGTCTCGCGAGCTTCTTGGTTTCTTGACAGAATCAACTGTGAGAGAATACACAGATTCCAGCATAAGCGCTGGTCAACTACTGCTGAGAGAACCACGGGCAAAGACTGAACCTAGAAAGAGCTGTTAAACCCTAACTGCCGCCATGAGAGCCGAGCTTCATACTGAGGTTTTTTTCCTCACACTTTCAAGGCTTGCATCTGAGTGAGAAAACATAGACAAGTACCCAGACTTGGAAGAAAACTCAAAGTTTCTATTTAGATACCTAACCCAATTCCAATTCAAGAGGTACAAAATTGAATCAATGATAGGACTCAAAAGGTTATTGTTAATTTTAACTATGTTTTATTCTTAGAGAAAATTTACGTCAATTTTCCATATTAGCTCAATATCAATTCCAGATTGGCAATCACATTTAACATGATAGTAAAATGTGGCAAGACAAGAGGACACAAGATGTGGCACTAGCCAGGGACAAACCCCAACACTAGGAAACCCTTGATCAAATATTCTTATGATCTTCAATAGTTCAACAGAGAGATAGTAAAACTGATATTTATGATATCAGTATAAAACCCTTGACCAAAGAAGTCTATGCTCATCAAACTAGACAAAACCTTCCTTTGAAGTTCATCCATATGGCACCAATAGGATGCTCATCAAATTGAGCCGAACATGGCTAAAACTTGACCCAATACAGCTCTGAAAAACACTGATAATTGTGTGTTGCACTAGCTATCACTACTTTCTGAGATATGGCTTCAACATTCAATCCTCTTCCTTCACACAGTTACCAATGCAAGACTTTGTGGTGCAGCTCCACCATTGTCACACTTTGAAGTCAATACCTTTGTTGCTAGCTATGGTCTGTGGCCTAGCCCAACAGCAAGTATGGCCTCTGATCTTCATTCAACAAATAATATCAATGCAGAAGTATAAGTCCTACAAGGACTTGACTTAATCTAAGTGTGTTGATATACACTTTGGTCTAGGACAAATTTCATTAATATAATATGGCTGTAGGTTACTAACCTGATAAATAGACCTCGGGGATAGTTTCAATCACAATGTTGTCATCATCATGTTTCCACTGAAATTCTATAATTATCCTTCAAATCTCAATATGTTGTTAGGGCTTCTTCCCATCAGTGCATTGGGGTCTCTCATTATTGTAGCTTAGGACCTCTTCATAATTGTGAAGCCTTCCTTTATAGTGGTTTATAGTTACTCTATCCAGCATAGTAGAGCCATCCTTAACTGTTGGTTAGAACCTCTTTTGATAGTGTATAGGTCCTCATCATAAGACAAGTGTAGAGACTTCTCCCTTTAACGCAGTTGGGCTTTAGGACTGCAGCTAAGACGTGATAGGTATCCTTAATTAAAAAACACCAAAAACAAGTCCATGAGGACTCTGTATTGAGTCTCTTTCTTATTGTGGATTAGGGGTAATTTATGTCCCCTTTGACTGCGTCTTATTTATGAATAGAATACTGCAGCTAGGACTCCTTTGGAGCTTCCTTTGATAGCATATGGAAGCCTCCTTACGGTGATGAAGATACTTCTTTTGGGACAGTGAAGGAGCCTCTCTTTACTGTGATTTAATCACCTTAGGATAGCATATAAGGCCTACAACTAGGGCTCCTTGAAGGATGCGGCTATGACCCTTCCTTTAAGACTATGTTTAGGGCAGTTGTTATGCTCTTGACCTATGAGAAGATGTAAGAATAAAAAATATGTGAAGAAATATACCCAAAACAAAAAACAATTAAGAAATAATAGAAAGTATTTTATTATTCAAAAAGCAATGTTCACTTGCCTCTTCAAGGGGCCAACCTCCAATAGAGCTAGGCTCAATTACAAAATAAGACATGACACTCCTTGAGGGGAGTCTCTATCCTTTATATAAGATTCATACATGGAATACCATGGGTTAATACCACGGTTCTTATTAATATCATCTATCCAATACCATGACCCATTTACAACTATCTGTGGTCCCATCTTTAAATGCGGGTCAACCACTTACAATTATTAGTATGGGCTTTATTAACTCTTTACTTAACTATAAATATGAATCGATCCTATTACATAAATAAGGGGGTTAGGGTTGGACCCTAACATGCCCTCCCCAATAAGAATAGCCTTGTCCTCAAGGCTGAAGCTACGAAAACTGCTGAAGGATAGTGGCTGGTTCCCAGTTCACCTATTCTGGAGAGGTGTCTTTCCACTTGATGGGGACTACCTCGATTGTGTGGCCACATAGGTGTCATTCTTGTGTGTCAAGAACTTGTTCAGGTTGGAGCCAGATTGACCCTTCTTCATCCAATTCAGGTAGACTGGTTTGAATTCAACAATGGTTCCCAATCACTTTCTTGAGGAATGAGACATGGAAACTAGATGGATTTTTGCAGTGAGTGGCAAAGCTTCCTTGTAGGTGATTTCTCCATTGCACTGAAGTACTTGATACAGTTCATAGAATTTTTGAGATAATTTCTGACAACCCTTGTCCTTGAGTGATTTTTTCTTGTATGGTTGTAGCCTCAATAATACCTAATCCCCTTCTTGAAATTGGCATTCTGAATGACGTTGATCTTTCGGTTGCTTCATGTGGTTTTCGGCTTGATGAAGATTCTCTCTAATATGGGCCAGCATGGTTGTGTGGTTATGTAGGATTTGATCCACTTCTTGTACCTTCGAGCATCCCTTGATATAAGAAGTAGGTGAAGGAGGAAGTTGATCATAAACTGCTTCAAATGGAGTCATTTTGGTGGTGGCATGATAGTTAGTGTTATACCACCATTCGGCTAGGGGTAACCACTGTAACCATAGATGTCGCTTTTCTGAAGTGAAGCACCTTAGATAGGTCTCCAAACATTTGTTGACGACTTCAGTTTGACCATCAGTTTGTGGATGATAGGAAGTCCTGAGTTGTATTTGGGCACCTTGTAGCCTCAAAGGTTCCTACCAAAAGTTGCTGGTGAAGATGTTATCATGATCAAACACAATAGAAGTGGGCATGCCATGTAGTATGAATATCTGGTCCATGAAATATTGAGCGACCAAAGATGGTGTAAAAGGGTGGGGTAGGGTGCAGAAATTAGCATACTTAGAAAGTCTGTCCACAACCACCATGATGACTGATTTGTTTCCTGACTTCGGCAGACCCATAATGAAATCCATAGAAACCTCCATCTCGATTGAGGGTGGGATGGGTAATGGTTGTGATGTGCCTGGGGATTTGATTGTTTCTCCTTTATGGTGTTCACATACATCGCACTTAGCTACAAAAGTAAGAATTTCCTTTTCAATGCCTTTCCAAAACAATGATCATTGAGTGTGATCATATGTCTCCTGAAAGCCTGAATTTCCTGCAGTGAGAGATGAGTGCAACTCCGCCAAAATGTGGCTTTTGAGGGTAGACGTTGGTGATATCACAACTCTATCCTTCTAATGAAGAATATCATCCTGCCAAGAGAAGCCCGTTGTGGAATTTGGTTTTTCCTGCAATTGATTAATGAGTTGGGAGAGCCAAGGATGTGAACACTATTCCTTGTGAGCCTCTTCAATCCATTCTGGAATGGGAAGGGAGATTATGAACAGAGTAATTTCCTCCTCAAATTGGTGTGATAACGCATCTGCTACAATATTTTCACACCCTTTCTTGTAAATTATCTCATAATCATATCCAAGCATTTTGGCGAGCCATTTATTTTGTTGTGGCAAGGATAGGTATTACTCCCAAAAATATTTAAGGCTTTGATGGTCTGTTGGGATTTGGAAATGCTGCCCCAATAAGTATGGTCACCAGGTATCTACTACATGTAAGATGGCCATCATCTCCTCGTAGGTAGATTGTCCCAGATGTTTCCCACTTAGTTGTTCACTAGTGAATGCCAAGGGTCGACCGTCCTACACTAAGACCACCGCAATACCCATACCTGAAGCATCACATTCAATCACAAAAGATTTGGTGAAGTCCGGTAGTGCTAATACAAGAGTGGAACACATGACATGTTTGAAAGCTATAAAGGCCTGTTGTGCTTCATCATTCCAGGGAAACGATTTTTTCTTAAGAAGGTGAGTGAGGGGTTGAGCAATGTGACCATAATTGCGGACAAATTTTCAATAGTAGCCTATAAGACCCAAAAATCCTCTCAAGATCTTCAAGGTATTTGGTTGAGGCCAATCCTACATTGCTTGCATATTTTTGCAGTCCACACCGACAGCTTTGCACCCCACAATGTGACCCAAATACTCAACTTCTTCCATGCCAAAGGATCGCTTGCACATCTTGACAAATAATTTATGCTTCTGGAGCAGTTGCAAGAGAAGATCTACATGTTGAAGATGTGTGGCCCAGGTGCAGCTGTAGATGAGGATGTCATAAAAGAAAACAAGCACAAATGTTCTGAGATATGGTTTGAGCAGGTGGTTCATAAGGCTCTAAAAAGTGGATGGGGCATTACAAAGACCAAATGGCATGACCAGGAACTCATAATGGCCTTCATGAGTTTGGAAAGTAGTCGTTGGAATGTCTACTTCTTTCATGCGAATTTGGCTATAACCGGAGCAAAGGTCAAGATTAGTAAAGAATTGAGCCCCAGTTAGTTCATCAAGCAAATCATCAACAACCAGGATGGGAAATTTATCTTTGACCATCAAATTGTTGAGGGCCCTAAAGTTTGGACACATATTCCGTTCCTGATATTTCTTTAGCACCATGACGATAAGCGATGAATAAGGACTAATGTTAGGAAAAATGATGCCTGCTTCCAAGAGTTCATTGATGACTTTTTGAATTCAATCCTTTTGGGTGAATGGATATCTATATGGGCGCACATTTGGTGGTTGGTCCTTGGGGACCAAAGTAATGATATGATAATTTTCCCCTCTCAAGGGTGGAAGCTCATGAGGCTTGTCAAAGATTAGCAGATGGTTGTTTAAGATTTATTGCATCTCGGGACGAATATAAAGAGAAGAGGGTTTGAAGACCTGGATGGCATTAAATTGGGCAATAACTCCATGGTGGCCCTTTTTTAACAATTTTTCCATCCTATCTCAGCTGATGATAGAGGCATGACCCGCCTGGAGTCCGTAGAGGGTATGTGTGTGGTTGTTCTATTTAAAGCTCATATATAACTCTTGGAAATCCATTATGATTGGGCCAAGTGTGCGAAGCCATTCAGCACCTAGGGCAATGCCTCACACCCTCCCATATGTATGGCAAACATGTGGGTCTTTCACTAATAATCCCCCATTTGAACTTTGACATTTTCATAGCGGCCTTCGCATTTCATTGTCGGCCCCATCAACAATTTATACCTTGAAGTTAGAAACTACTCTAAGAAAACAATGCACTGCTTCCACAACTCTTTGATGGATAAAGTTAGGTGTACTGCCACTATCAATCATGGCTAATATCGGGCGATGCTTAATAAAACCTCTGATTTTGAGATTTTAGGGAGAAGAAATCCCTGCCAACGCATGCAACGAGATAACTAGTTCTTTAGGTACAGTGTCTGACAAGTTGTCCTTGTCTTCCTCCTCTAGTTCCTCAAGTGGTGGGGCTTCCTCCGATGAACTTTGATCATTAGCATTAATTTGAAAGAATTTTGGCTCCTTGCATTTATTCTTGGGGGTGTATTTCTCATCACAACAGTAACACAGTCCTTGGTTTCTTCTTTCCACCATTTCCACTGGTGACACCTTTTGAACCTTGATTGTTTGGGTAGTGCTTTGAGCCTGGGTGGGGTGACCCTTGGCTATGAAATTTGGGCAATTGGACTAGACCGCTAATGTACATTCTACTTCATGAGCTATCCTACAGGCATGCAACCATGAGATAGGGTGTTACAGTTGGACGTGGGCTTGTATGGCTTCTTTGAGACCACTAACAAAAAATTCCAAGTAGAACTCATCTTGTAGACCTCTTGTGTGGAAAGCTAAGGCTTCAAAGGCTGTAATATATTTGTTCACTGTTCCTGTCTATCAAATCTTAGTGAGATGACCCAAAAGGTTAGATTCCTGGTCAAAGAAATCCGTAAGATATTTTTTTAATGTCTACCAAGTCATGAGCCTTCCATAGCAACATTGATGCTACTGCCACCTTGCCATATTTCATGGTCCAAGTACATGCTACCCACACTAAGATGATTTTCATCATCTCTAATGTGATTCAGTGTGAAATATTGCTCCTTTTGTGCTATCCATGTAGCCGGATGAGAGCCATCAAATTTATACATGTCAAGCTTGGTTGTTTGCATCGTGGATTGTTGGTGGCTACCAAAGAGGTGAAGAGAATTGCTAGACTCGCCCTCAATGTTTTCATTGAGAATATATGCCTTTGCGCATTCCTCTATCTTTCCCCTTCTGAGTGTGTTAGTTAAGGTCTTCGACGATGACAATACGTCATTCAATTTTGATTCAAGGTTTTTAATCTTCTCATTAGCCATAACTTGAGCTCTAGTTTGCACCATGAACTGATCCGATGCACTAAAAATTAGGACCGCCTGAAATTTTTTTGATGCTAACAATCGAATGTTACCACCTTGCTCAGCTTTTCAACCTGATTCTTATGGGCTAAGTCTCCTATAAGTGTCCAAAAGGAGTGTTACTCCTCAGTTATGAATATTGTAGTAGACAAATCCTAGAAAAGTCAATCTTGCCCAAAGTCCTGTGAGAATCACGCCCAAGTATAGGAGCCCACATAAATAGTCAAATTTGTTGGTGAACCCTCAACTGTGGAGTATTACTAGGAATGTGGTAGTGATCGAACCCTTGCTATTAGATTTGAATGGCAGATCTGATTGTTGCGACTACTACAAAACCCATATTATTAGATCTATATGGCAGCTCTAATAGATATGAATGGCAGATCTGATAGATATGAATGGCAGAACTGATTATTGTAGCTGTGACAAAACCCCACCTGATAGATCTAATCTGGAAAAGATGATGCATGATCCAAAGAGAGACATGGGAACTATGGTCTCAAGGAGTGTCAGGTGCTACAGATCACAATATACATAAGGATCTGATAGTAGTACTTAGCCCAGTCTTTCAGGGTGCTAACCAAGGAGGATCAGTCATACCCTTAGCCTCACAACCCGACTACGCTATCGTATACATGATTAATCTCCCCAAGTGCTTTTCTTGGTGTACTGTAGCAGCAAAATGACCGATGGTTTATCCATGGTGAGGTTTTAAGAGAGCCTAGGGGGCTTTCGATATACCCAGAGGGTACTTGCAAGACAGTACATGCATAGTTCCGTCTAATGCGCTACTACTTGAAGGGATACCCATAGGGGTTATGAGGGAGTCCAACAAGCGTGACCATCTCTTATATTTCCTATGTGCATGCATCCCCAAATCCCTAGGTTTATGTGCTCAACAACAGATCCCATGGTTTAAAGAAGCTAGAACATGTCTCTAGCCAAACTTTTTTCTTCTAAAATTTGGAGATCCCACCAGCCCTGGAAAGTACTTTGATGCCACTTGTTATGCTCTTGACCTATGAGAAGATGCAGGAATAAAATATATGAGAAGAAATGTATCCAGAACACAGAACAATTAAGAAATAACAACAAGTATTTTATTATTCAGAAAGCAATGTTCACTTGCCTCTTCGAGGGGAAACCTCCAATAGAGCTGGGCTGAATTACAAAACAAGACACGATGCTCCTCGAGGGGAGTACCTATCATTTATATAGGATTGATAGAAATACCATGGGTCAATACCATGGTTCCTTTTAATACCAAATATCTAATACCATGGCCCATTTACAACTGTCTGTGGTCCCATGTTTAAATGTGGTTCAACCACTTACAATTATTAATATGGGCATTATTGACCCTTTACTTAACTATAACTATGACTCAATCCTATTACATAAATAAGGGGGTTAGGGTTGGACCCTAACAGTAGAATTAGCCCTTCCTTGATAGAAGATTAGTGCATAACTGAAACACAACTTCAACTCCTAGTTTGGACTTCAGTTAGGGCATCATATCTCTATTAGGAAAACATATAAAATCGTTCTTGACTGTAGTCAGACTATATCCTTTCATCACACGCCAAGGGATTCATCATCTAGATCTCTCTTTCCACCAAAACCCAAAAGAAATGGAGAGAGATCAAGAGCGAAGTGTGTGTACAAAATTACTTGAAAACCTCTTCTATTTATAATAAAATGTTGAGGATATATGGGGTAATTTGGTTGCTAGATGACCTTGATGAATTGTCACATAACATAAATAAATTCATATCTCCATGAATACACGTTGGAATCAAATTATCTTTAGATCAATCCTACACCTCTTGACGAGAGGAATCCAAGAAAATATCATCTGCCATAAATAATAAAACCCACATTGAGATTGGCCCTAGTTTCTAATTTTTATAGTTATGCTACTACTGTGCTCCATTGCATAGAAACAGAGACCTCAACGAGTTAAAAATCAATCCATGGACCATTCAAGAGTTAGATACAACATTCAATATTGCAATGAGAATATATGAAATACACCAATCTTATCTATGCATTCATAAGCAACATTTAACAAACCGCTTTGGCAACTAGCCTTCAATTTTTACTAGAGATGCATGAGAATATATGAAATACACCAATATTATCTATGAATTCATAAGCAACATCTGACAAACACATTTGGAATCTAGCCTTTAGTTTTTACTAGAGATGCATGGAGAACTATATAAACACAATGCAATCTTTTCGGAAGTCCATTCAAATGTGGAACATTACTATGGAAGCCAAGGTAAGCATTGATATTAGACCTTGCATGCACATTTCATGGGTTTTGTAGTAGTGAGATAAAATGGACTCGGTCAATTAAATCATATATGTCATAGATAGTTTAACTTCAAGTATGAAACTACCATTTAAGCTATAAACCTAACTAAATTGTCAAAACCTAAAACTGTGACCCTTTCGTGCAAATTTCATGTGCTACCAATTAATCATAGTTAAATGGTTTTAGATTCAATATGAGAGTAATCTTATGGAGGAGCTACTGGGTTTGGAAATTCAGCACAAAACAAAGTCCAGTGGGTTAATATCCTAAAACAAGGTGTTAACATAGTCTTCCGATAGGTACATTTTGCATCGCGAGAAGCCCTAGACTGGTTTCTTTTTCTGAGGAAGAAAAAACATGGAAAATGTTCGGTTAGGTAGGAATACATCTTTTCAATTTGGTCTAGCTTGAGTGATTAAACGAGAAGGTTATTAGGCTCTCCACCATTTCATGGATTGATATAGTGATGAGACAAAAGAGGCCCTCTCTTGACACTTGACTAGGTAATTTATAATAGTTTTGGTGTTGGTGCCTTAACTTAGATAGAAAATTCCAAAACTCTATTGATGCACAGAATTTATTACTGAATCTACCTCAAACTATGTCATAGTCCCTAAATATGACATGCATGGTTGTAGCAAGGAGGCCCTAAATTTTTGAACAATGAAATTTTACATTGGTATGGTCAACCTAAATAGGGAGAAAAAAAACATTTTTTTAATAAGATGCACCACTATCAATCAACCAATTTCCCAAGGTATCCAAAGGAGATGCAACAGAGAGGGAAAATAAAAGATAAAAATTATCTTTGTTATATACAACATTAGATTCATCGTACCTGGAGCTTCTTCATCTTTTGAGAGGTCAACCATTCCATGTTGAGTAGTGGGAGCATTCCTTTTTCCTTTGTTATTGAACATGTCATTCCTTTGATTGTTGTTGCCCTGAAGTTGTTGTTGTAGCTGTTTTCATCATCCTGAAGTTTATCCCTTCTATTATGACACTCCCTTTCATAGTGGCTGACCTGTTACAAATGAATTATCTTCCCTTCCTTCCTTATTTGAATCCCAATCTTCATTGGCATTACCTCCTTGAACCTACATTGTCTACAATATCTACAAATTTTCCTTGCATTCAATTTCGATCGTTACATAAAAGTGAAATACAACAAAAATATTTCTCACAGAAAAATGCAAAAGAAGTTTTTTGTTCTATGTCTCCTCTAGATGACCCGCTCCAATCCATATGTTGACATCTCCAAAAGGTTTCCCATAATTATTAAGTTCAATATATTTTTATCACATACCTTTTGTATCTATTAACAATAGTCAAATTTACTTATTATTAATACATAGCTACAAATATTAATTTGTTATTATATTTTTTAACTACTTGCTTTTAACATTATATATCGTCTAAATTAGGACGTATGGACTCACACATATCACAACTATATAGTTAATTCAACTAAATAGAGGAATCAATAATTACATTACACAATATAGAAACAAGATTTCTACCAGTTCCAAATCCAAATATACCACTATACCACCTTCGACGAACTATGCAATTATTACTAGCCTTAAAATCTACTCTGAAACGTATAATCCACATTCATGAATGTGATAAAGTGTGAAAAATATGAGTGGAATAGAAAATAAGAAATATGCATCTTCTATTATGCATAAAACTTCAATGGTGTTCAATATTCCATTATTCCTCTTGCATTTTTGACTAGGACTATTGATATTCCATGACAAAGGTAAGTTCAATTTCATTCACTCCAATTTCATTATAACACAATTCACATGCAAACTCATTATAGTCAATTTTAACAATTAACTTCCATATTTAAAACAATAATAATTCTTCTATATATTTTGAAAAAAATATTGCATTCGCAAGTTTCTTATTTCTTCTTCGACTCTTTGTTGTCTTCAAAAAGTTGTTATGCAAATTTAAACGTGGAAGGATAACCATCATGTTGTTCATGATTTTTTTTTTTTTCTTCAAGAGGCAATGTATGTTAGTAACATCACACATTCTGTAAATTTCACATAATATAAATCATTTACCTTTAGTTTCTACCTTTGCATGGAATCTTGTTTATTGAATCTTAGCTTCAATGATAATTTACATGTCACAATTCTTCTTCAATTTATGCCTTATGGTGTTTCCTTTGGAACATCTGGTTAAATTGCTAGTGGAATCAAATGAGAGAGGTACTCCTAGTTGTCATTCAATTTTATAACTATAATGTGATCAATGGTCTTTTGATTGGAGTCCAAATTGTAGTTTCAATGTGAGTTGTAACTCACTTATTGAAGCCCTACAAGGACATAATGAGAGTTTTGTTGAGGGGTATAAAATTCAAACCAAACAACATAATTGTTTTGTAGGCTACTGCAAGTGTGTTTGGCCAAGGACCACATGAGCACGATACCCACAATTACTGGAATTATTGTCTCTTAAAATAGAATGTTTTGCCAAAAATTACATTGCCTCTCATTAAACAAAACCCTAGTTCTTCATATCATCGAATAAAATATTTTTTATCGAATGAGAGAGCTTTTCCCTAGATGTAATGAGCTTATATTTTTATCAATGAATTTATCCATGGAATCCTTTAGGACTTTATTATTTAAACAATGTTAGGGAACCTTCTATATAGACATAGGCCTTAGGATTAGGACATATAGCAATCATTATTATCATGAGGCTTTGAGGCATCTTCATCAAGAACAAGGATGTCATATAGTTGAGGCTTATTCATCAAGAACAAGGATGTTCAGAGAATATCCATCAAGCTATCAGCACCCTGTTATTCATGTATGCACCAAATTCAGTGAATCATATTGCTTCTTAAGTAAAAAGAGTCATCAAACATCATATTATAACATCACATCTCCCTTTAAACATTTGAAAGATAAGCTTACTTAAAACATAAGCATTGAGCTATATGCAACCTACTTTTAATCTTGTGGTCCATGTGATGGAATTATCCAATCAAAATCATGTAGCTTATATCAAATTCAGGTATTAAGACATGCCCTTCATCAGGAATCATTAGACAAGAACATACATCGAAGATTTTATGGCTACCTCTTAAGCCCTTCTTTATGTCAGATGTGGCAACAACTTCAAAAAATGTGTGAGTCATCATAGTCCTAGTTGTATCATCCTTCATTGTGTCAAATTACCCAATTCACCATGGGAAGAGGGATTTCTGATTGGGCATTCATATATGTAGAAACATTCTTCAGAAAATCTTGATTTAATGCAATCAAGATGTCACACTCTTTTCCTTATTGTTCTTGTATACTTGCTTCTATTTTTCATAAGGATTGATAGAGAACTAGTCAGAGTTCTATGCAGTTCTTCTAGACGATCTTCAAGATTGAAGGCTTTAGTTGAGGTGTACCTCTTATCAAAGGTGTTGCAATTCCTTTACTAATAGATCCTTGAGAGGTTGGATTTTGGCCTAGAATTGTTGTTCCTTGTTTGCACTTGTAGCTGCAAGATCATAGTAATTAATGATTTTCAGTCTTCACTAGGATGTCATGCTAATCATGCTTCATGCTACAAGATTAATGTAAGGAAAATCAATGTAGGATCAAAATCAAGTTAAATCATAGGTCAAAATTTTAAAAGGCCACTTCCTTTATTACAAAATTTTTCACTGTCTTATTCGTTTACAGAATCATTGTCTTGAAGGTCATTGATTTACTGACACAATGTTCTTTAAACAAAATCATTGTATTCATATGATTGCAAGAACCCTTAAATTTTTTTTGTTGATAATGGGAGTTGTAAATATCCATACGAGATTTATTTTAGCTTAGGGTAGGCCAAATATCTCTAATACTCAAATAATATGCTAATGATGTTGATGATCTTGAGGGCCAAGATTGAACATAAGTTAAGAATGTCTATGATACGGTGTACAAGAGCCTGAAACTAAAGCTGAATCAAATGAGATCAAAACATAGCTTAACCATTGTAGTGTTGAAAACATAGTTACATCACAGGGAGTTGAGGGCCAGGCCTTCTCATTTAATCTTGATGCATTACCGGGAATTTTGAACTATCTTAGAGGGTTGAAATGTTACAAATGGAGTATAACCCTTGACTACTTCAGGGTCCAGAATTTATGACATATGGAGAACCACCTACAAATGAGCTCAACCATTAAAAGAATAAAATAAACTATAAGCCGATAAGCCCTTTCAAAGTTTGTCTGCATGCCAAATCTTTTAAATTTCCGTAAGGCCATACTTGATTTCAAAGGGAACAATGAATTCTTCTTTTGGTGCTTAGTGTTAATGCCAATGTTGGTCGGTCTATTGACGATATATATGCTAAGCAGAATTGTACTAAGAGAAGGATCCGCAAAGAACATAGATTGGCTTCAAATAGTCCTTCTTGCACCTTATCCATGCTCTTCTTCAAATAGTTGTCATCAAAATTTCATCAAATGGATACAAAGTACAAAATCTCATGAATCAAGCTTTGAAGAAGTGAATCAAGCTTGTCTACAACTTTGTTTGTTAGCAAGACTATTTCATAACACTCTCTTGGTCAAACGCGTTTTAACATAACTATCATCACTAGTTCAGGATTTTAACTATAAATATTTGACAAGTATCCAAACTCATATATATATATATTATATATATATATATATATATATATATATATATATATATATTATATTATATATAATATATATTATATATATATATATTTATATATTATATATATTATAATACAAGTGAGGTGAGACTATATGCAATGCTAACTAATTAGAGACCAAACCTAATAGTGATGACACCTTCAACAAGGTCTCTGAGTTGCCATACCATCGTGATAACTAACTCACTGAGATGCCAATGTGCTAAAGTATGATATCAATAATTTAGTTTTGGATTGAAATGATGCCACTGTCCTGAATAGAAAGCTAGACCAACATATACAGTGACAAAAATATTCTAAAGAAACTAGACAATGGATATGGAAAATCCATAAATCAAATAATGTCAATGCAAGGATGACAAATCATAGTATTGAAATCACTATTTTAAAGTAGAGAATAACCAAAATGCATGGTAGAGAGACATTGCAATTATACATCCTCGGAGTAGGCAAAATAAGCAGTAGATGGTAGTTTGGTACATAAAGATTTAGTCTATCACCCGCAATGAGAAATATCCCAACGAATCTCTTCAAACTCGATATAATATCCAATGTGATTTCTGTTGATCCAAAATACCAATAATACCCACAAAAAGTTGTTTCTCATTCAAAAATTGAACACACAGTGAAGGGAATTAGAAGGATGGAACCTTGTTGTTTTATAGTGGTCCATTATAAGTAAGGTCTTAGAGTCTGTTTGCAAAATATAATGCCCATAAATTGATACACAAACACAACACTTCATAAAAGTGCTTGTATCACCATCAAACCCTAAACCCCATAAGCTAAGTGGTCATAGTAGCCAGATCTTGTTTATGACTACGTTGAGAAAATGTCATCTTGTTGGTTTCAAGATAATTCTAACCTATATCATCGATCATTCCAGAGTGCACCTTTTCCAGGCCCCAAAATTGTCCATCAGCGTTGACTTCATCTAGATTTGTTAGGGGTTTGTTGTCTATATTTCCTTTTAAAAATATAGTGCATGAATGATTGTCCACGTGTTCATGAAGAAGAGAAGATATTTGCATTTGATGTGGTCGAGAGAGAAATTTTTTTATCTTGTCAAGCCACTATTATTCATTAATCATTTTATTGACATTGTTTTCATTCTCAACATTGTAGTTGTATATGTCATTGATGGTTTCATTACAGGTTTAATCAATCTTCTGGGGTTGTCCAACATTATTATTGTCAACAATAGAGCTATCTATAGGTGGAAATGGAATTGTATGACTGAAAGCTTCAAAAATTGTGTATTTATAACATATCCTTTTCTTGTCTACCAAGGAATATCCATCACATATATCAATGACTTTTTTTTCCAGATGAGTATTGGGAGTAAAAGGAAGAGACTTCCCTATCCCATCTAGCTTGAGGAATAAATTCATATCCTAGGCACAAAAAATAGCATCACTGTTAGATTCTGTGATATAGGATCCTTTTGGATTGAACTATAAAATTAATTGTTTCTTCAGTGATATAATCATAATGGTCACATTATTGCTTTGCTAGTTTTGACAAACCTTTTGAGTTTATTAACCTCAAACTCTAGGAAACCATGATTACTTCCATTTATTTCTTACACGATCATGATTAACATGAAAGTGAAACATGGGGGTTACATTACTCCTACTCAAACTCACAATGAAATGTTGAGGTGCCAAGTATATTACCATGAAAGTCTACAGCGCCCTTACTTTCAGTGTCTGTAAAAATAGGATTAGTTTATTGAACTATATTTCTGTAACCTCAAAAGTGTTTTGGGGAATTAGATTATCAGTAAGGAAAGCATGATCTTCATCATACTTTTCATATGGTTTATCTTTCTGGGGTAGAAACATGGTTTATACCTGCCTAGAACTACATATGGGTTGTATCATTGGTGGAAATATTCAAAAAATCTTCATTTCCTCTGTTTATCACTTTGTCATGTAGGAAATCATGACTGGAATCCTCACAATGGTGAAAATTATTATCATGCTCCTTTTCTTTAGTGCTACGCTATTCCACTATGAGTTTTCATATACTATTTTTCCTAGAAAAGGCCCTCCCTACTTTAATATTTATTTCCAATATTGGATCTCTTAGGCTACCTCCCTTTATGATGTGTCTATGATTGTTACCTCTCCTTCCTTGTCACTGATTAACGTTTGAAGATATTAAAATAGTTGTTTGGATTTAGAATTTTATAAATATAACTAATGGGGAAGGGTTTCGAGCTTAATATCTAAAATATGGAACTGATTATCTTGCTCTCCAAATTGTTGATCTCCTTCATGTAGTTTGCTCAAGTTTTTTCCCATTATGGTCACACATATTATTCACCTTATCTTTAAATAAGGTGATAATTATGAATGAAATTATATGGTCATTAGGATTTGGCATACTTTTCCAAGCTTTATGCCACAATTTTGAGCATGCGCCTTTTCAAGTATTTGGAGAGAATTAAATTTAAGCCAAAGGCTAAGTAAGTTTTTAAAGGGACTACTAGATTATTGATCACATTTTCACACTTCTAGAAATTGTTGAAAGGACTAGGCAACAATTCTCAAAAGCATTTTATTGTTTTGTGAGTTTCATCAAAGCCTTTAATTTTGTGCCATGGAACGCGTTGTTCTAGAGATTGCATGGTATTGCAATCTCTCATCCTATCATTGTTGCAACTTGATATTATGAGAGGAACTCTAAGATTGTTGTAGGTTGGTTTTGTAGAATTCACTAACTTTGACTTTATTAGGAGAACCATTTGGCTTAAGTAGTGATGATCTTACTTCTTGAATTTATTTGTGTTGATGAGATTGAGGAGTACATTAAGGGGAACACAAAGTTTCATATTGATATTTGACAACCTCCATTATTCTTGACAAGTTTCATAATTCATGTTTACTGACAGATAATGCTCCAAAATTTGGGGAAGTTTGCTATAATCAAGGTGAATTACAGCTGAAGGAAGAAATATAACATATTTTCTTATAGAGTACTAGGATTGAATACTATTATAGTTTTTTTGTTTTTATAGAAGAAATTATTTAAGTGCAGAAGAGTAGTAAGGTACATTCTACAGCTTGGGTGGTAATGTCATTGGTCGTGTTCGTGTAACACTACATTGAGTCCATAGGGTGGACTAGTACATTTAATACGAGCATGAGAAAAAAACCATTCAAACCTAGGTACATTATGTACCTAGAGTTTATGAAGCTCAACGATGGATATATTTAGTTCGTATAAATGGATATTAGATATTGGAACTTGAAATATGAAACCTCAAGATCCTGAACCTCAAGTTGCATATGAGATGTGGGTTTAGATGGGTCATGGATAGTTATTTAATCATATGAATGAAAAATAGAGTACAAAAATATGCATTTTTATCGACGCCTTCAATTGTATAGTTCTTGAGGCTCAGTTGCAACTCCAAGACTCAGATGGTTTTGAGAGTAGTACATAGTTTCTCAATCTATGTATTTCCTTACAAGACTTTGAGATGGATCTGTAGATTCTTCTTGCTAGAATGTAGATATTGTTTGTAAACTTGTTTATTATCTAGTCATCTAAATAAAAGAAAATTACAATAATATGGGATTCAATGCCTCACGGGTCACAAGTATCCTATTGTGGTGGCTCAGTTTGCAACTCTGAGATATCAGAATATTTGGAGAATAGTATAAGGATTCTTCTCAATGCATGTCCTTTCCTTGTAAGACCTCAATAGGGGTATATAGATTCTTGTCAATAGAATGCATTTTTGTGGTATAGTTTTTTATTACGTAATCATCTAAAGTAAAAAAAGTACAAGAATATGGGTTAGACTGCCTCGTAACTATGTAGTTGCTGAGTCTCAATTATGATTACATGATATTGGAAGATTTTGAGAGTATATAAACTCTTCTCAATGTATATCCTTTCCTTGAAAGACTTGGAGAGGGGGATATACAATATTCTTATTGGAATCCAGAGGTTGTTTGACTTTATATAGTTTTTTAATATCTAATCATCTAAAGGAAAACAAAGTTACGAGAATAAAAGTTTAAATGCCTCCAAAATGTACAATTGTTGAGGCTCAGCTGCAACTCTCAAAACACGAAATATTTTGTGTGGAGTATGTAGACTCTTCTCAATCAATGTCCTTTCATTGCAAGACCTTGATAGGGGTATATAGATTTTATGAATAGGACACATATGTTTGTATAGTTCTTTATTTTCCTAATCATATGACAAAAGCCGGAGTACAGAAATATGGGTTTCAATGTCCACTTAGAAATTTCTCTAAAAGTTATTAGAAGAACGAAAATGACCAAGGTAACCACAAATTAACATTGGAGCATAGGTTCTAGCCAACTTAGGCTTAGAGAGGGCTCTCTCTATATGATTTAGCTTTGTTTGCTTGGATTTCAGGCTAGTTATGGATGTTTGCAGGTTTTTTTATTTGTATTTGAGATTGGGTGGTGGGATCGTTGAAACAGGCAGATAGAATGATGTCTTTAGACCATTGGGCTATGGAGTCAACAGAAGGGCAGCGGAACCAGATCAACTCACTAAAGGGAATTTTCAAAGGGAAAGCTAGCAGAGTAAAGTGCAGGTCTTTGGAACAAGGGGGTGAAATGGTTTTAATCTGTGTGAGAGAGAAATTAAGGGTTCTCAAACCAAAATACAAATGAGGAATAGAGGGTAATCAAAAGCAAAGGGAAATTAAGAAACCTTTGATCTAGATTAAAAAGAAACAATGTAAACTAAGGAGCAATTAAGAATTCTTAACTTAGATATTAGTTGAAAACATTTATATGCATAACTGTTAAAACAGATTGTAACTAAACAAATTATGAGATATTGTTTGAGTTATAACATTCAGATTTAGGAATACGTTAAAGATTGTGGAAAAACTTTAAGAAAGATAATGATGACATAAGAAAATGCTTGTCTGCAGTTCACTTAACAGATTAATCCTATGAAATATCTTGTCTTTATTCATAAATCTAGCTTGCTAGCTAAGTTAATGATAGAATAGCTTTATAGTCCTTTTGATCAAAATTCTATAGAAATGTCTATGAATCCCCCCCACATACTTTGAATTGTGAAGTATTTATACAAAAATTATTACAAAATATCTCAAACTAATTTGAGATTTAATCTAGGTAATAAAAGTATCTTCTTGCAGAAGATAGAGACAACTATTGAACTGCTTTCATACTGTCCCATTTATTTTGGTACTACTGGCCTTTTCTGCTTTGATTTTAGCCATTTGTGCTGCCTTGCTATTTGATCTTTCACGTTGGAAGTTTCATTTAGTTTTGGCTTTCATCTAATGTACTTTGACACTGATGCTCTTTGACTCTGTTGACTTGTCTTTATATTTTCACTAGGCTATTTTACTTTTACGTTTTTACTGCATTTTTCTTACAATAAATCAATCCATTTCTCCCATATTTCAACATTAGCATTGGATTTTTAACATCCTTCGATATATCTCATCTACCTCGGTGTACTTGGAAAAAGTAGGTGTTAGTGTCACTCTTTCCAGCCTTCCTCCAGTGATCAAATGTGCTCTTACAAAGTGATTTTGAAGTGTTAAGGTCAAATTTTGTCATTTCATTGAGTCTTCAAGCAAAATTTGGTCACTAGGCATTAGGTCTAGGGTTTGCTCTCACTCTTTTCAAAGTTTCCCAAAGGCCCATCCATGTCATCATTCAGCTGAGTATATCATCATTCATAGGGTTTTGATTATCATCTCAGTTTCTAATGAGTCATCTTACACCTTGTCCATGCTTCAATTTCACCTAGGCAAGGTCATTTCCCTCTCCTAGGGTTTTGAAGGCAATTTCTCTTGGGCGGTCAAATGATCGGCGAAACTTGTATCCTGATGTTCATACACCTTCCCCTATCCTTAAAGTACTTTACCAAATGCTTCCCATCCCTTAGATCCGCCAAATTCCTCATTTTTCCACAAACCCTAGTTTCTAGCTACAACTTGGCAATTTTCTAGGTTGGGCCTATGTTTTTCCCTTTTGGACCCCTTCCCCTTACTCAATCTCTGAGATTCCAATTTCCCCTACTTCCTAACATCCCTCCCTACTCCCAAAAATTTCCTCAAGAATTTAGAAGCCCCCTATCCCCTTCATTTCGCTCCATTTCGACAAAATTCATTGTTTTACACATTGGGACAAGTCGCACTCAAATAATGTTCCAGAGAAATCAAAGATGAATTTTGGGAAAATGAGAGAGGTTTTTGTACAAAACATGCCAAAGAAGAAAAACACCTTTCACTTTTTGTACAGGTGTCATGGTTTGAGAGAAATATCAAGAATACCGTTGCCTGAGGAGAATCAAAGACACCTCTGAAGTGACCTTGGGAAAATCACGTTTTCTCATAGCTTGGTTGGCCAAATGATTTTCTTTATGGGTAAAATGATAACTTGACTCAAATACCTTTCCAAAAAGCTATCCTGTACCCGATTCCGACACCGGGAAGGCCTCTAAAAGCCTCCTGAAAAAGCGCGACATGTCAAGCTAGGTGCGCGATTTGTTGGGAGGTGCGCGACCTGTCAAACTGTCTCCCACAGAGAAATTTAGCAACGGGCGCGACACGTCAAGAGGGGCATGAAATGTCAGGCTGGGGGGTGCGACATGTCAGGCAGAACTGCCCAGAAATGTACTGTACAGCCCAAAAAACGTAGATTTGACTCAGTTTGACTTTTTGAGGTGAATGATGATTCTCTTTGATGTAATTATGGTACTTTTATGACACTTTTACTCTTATGTATCTCTTATAGAAGATTCATTCATGAAATAGGTGAAAATTAAATGAATGAATTGCTTTCAAAGTTTATAGAGGCAAATTGTTATGATTGCCTAGTTTGTAGTGCTTAGTTTAGAAAGTGGTTGAAACAGCTCCTAGAAGGGTGAGCTCGACCCCTAGAGGCAAGGAAAGGTGTTAGATTGCCTATATTATGTATTTTATTAGTCATTTTGAGAGGTTGGAAGGTTGGAATCTTGAGGGAGAAGCTATCATTGTATTATTTCACTGTATCTCAGCAATTTTTGGCTAAGGAAGACCAGGGTTTTGCAGTCCTCTTTGGGATTCTTGTGGACTCATGTGTTGATGGTTTGTTTCTCAATGTTCTTGTAAGATTTGTTATGTGATTAATTTCCTTTCTTTACTTCTGCACATTAAACAAATGAAGTGTTAAAGTAAGAATTCATGCTTGCCATGCTCTGCTTTTAAGTTTGTTTAATTTCAATGTTTTCTAGTGTCTAAAGAGAATTCAAAGTTATTGTTTTCTCTCTTTAGCTCTCTCACCTGTCATTCCTAATCATCCATTTCAGTCAAAGGCATCAATACTGTCTCCTACCTCGCCCCAAAGAACCCCCTCCAGAAACTGTGTCCAATCCCCGCACCCAAAATTGCCATCTCCTCAATTTGCCACCAAAAACCCAAAAACCCCAAAATCAATATTTCTGATCAGTTTACTAGCCTAATATCAGTGTTACCCTGTTGGTCATCTCATCTATTGGAGATTTTACGAGATAGACCAGAGAGATCCTTCTCCTGCCCCGTAGGGCTAGCTACGAGGCTAAATGGTTTGATGTAGCCTTGAGGTTTACCTTTCTCAGCCTGAGGTGAAATTTCAAGCGCTAACAGTAGGGTTATTGAAAAACAAGTGTTTTACCTCATGCTAGAGGTAAAACAAGTTTTCAAAGGTCTGTTATAGTACTTCGCCTATTGGCAATGCATTCATTGAATATATACTAGGCCATTCTTTTGCTAGCTCTCTGAGATTGCTATTGTAATCCTATTATGTCATGATATTGTCATTTATGACTAACGGACTGGGTAACACTTTCTCTCTCAAAATTTCAAACATAGCCATAAACCTATCAATGGCTACCCACATATTCTAACATTTTTCCTCCAAGTTTAACATCAAGCTTCTCTTGGAAAGCACCTTCCTTAGTTCCAAAATTGTTTCTATTCTGTCAATTTCCAATTCTTGAAGCTCATATCTATTTTTACTGTTAATGATTTGGATGATTCTGGTGGCATCTTTGGCCATCTCTCCCAATTCCTCTTTTAACTTGTGGATGGCTTCTAGAGCCATCTTTATTACATCTATATGTTCAATGATTACCTAAATAGATGGCCAAATATCATTGATAGAGTCAATGATATTGGCCCATAATAATTCCTTAGCTTGCCCAAGAGGTTCTTTCAGTGTTAGGTCCCTTTCCATGGATTTTATTCTCTCATTCATTCTGGTAGTCTTTTGCACTTCTTCCTTACACATGATTTTGGTAATCTTGCAATCAGTGTCCAAACTTGTCATGTTTTCTTTCAGCTTATTCATTTCTGTAGCCTTTATGGACATTTGCTCCATAGCTCTAACTAATTTTGTTGCTTCATCTGATGTACCTATTGCTAATGTAGACTGTGTTGAAACCTATTCTACTGTGGCCATAGGAGTTGTGGGGGTCAATGAGGTAGCCAATGTGGAAGGAACAACTATTGAGACTATTGGGATGACATTCACTGAGGTTTTGGAACTATAAGTCTACTTCAATTGGATTAAGGTGTCAGATTCCTTGTCTATTTCTCTTAAGTGATCATTGAGTCTAAGGACTAATTCCATCAACTCTTCATGTCTAGTTTTGTTTTGTAAGACTTCTTGTGTTTGGGGATGTTGCAACTAAGGTATCTTCAATTTTTTTTGAGTGCTACAATGTCATCATTCTTCTTCTTAATTAGTTGCTCAGTGGCTTTGATGTTTTTGGGATCATGTCACAATTCAATCACTATGTCTTCCAAAGTCTTATTTTTGGTATCCTTGGCCTGTGAGGAGGCCTTCTCTAACTGATATTGAGCTAAGATATTGGTCAAAGAATTTTGCAGTTGATGCGTGGCGAGGGCCTTACCTGTAAGGGTGGAGTAAATAATTTCTCCACGCTGTTTGTGGAATTAAATTTCGTCAATGGGATGGATATCCCTTGCCAATACCTCAAAATCAATCTTTTTATAATCTGTTGATGTCCTTGGTGCTTGCATAGTTGGCTTTATGAAATACATTTGCATCTTTCCCTCCTTGATGTCAAAAGCTGACATCAATCTAGTTTGGTTTGTAGGTGTAAGCTTGAGATACTAAGTATAATATTGTGCCTTTAGTTTCTCATTTCTCATTTTAATTTCTTTATACATATCTTCAATGTCTTTTTCTTTGTCAGCAGGCCTACAGAATGAGGAGACTTCTACACTGAGTTTCCTTTCCAACGTTTGAGTCTATAATGTGGATGGCTCCTGAGTTTCTCTAGATGGAGTTGTGTGCCTTCTCATGTCAAAATCAGTATTAGTTACCTCTGTTGTGCCTTCTGAGTCATCCTATTCTAAAATATGATTGAGACTTGGCCTTTTTCTCTGGATTCCTTCTTATTGTAGATTGGATGTGTCAATTCCTAAAGTGGAGGCTCCCTCCCTGTTCCTTTTGGGATTCCTTTCCTATTCTGATAGGTCTGTAAAAGAACAGGGGTACTCATGGTTGATTCTAGTTGTGGTACCTGCAGGAATGAGTTTTCATCAACCTATTTCTCTAGATCAATCAAGGTATTTTCTACATCTACCTTTATACTATCCTTGTCTACAAGAGTGATTTTCAACCACTCAGAATGATTTTCATATATTTCAATCTCTGGTATGGGTTGATGAATGTAAGACCCCAATTTGACCTTTTTTCTAAGACTGGTCATGAACCCTTGAGGGTCATATCTCCACATAAAAAATTTTTTGAACTTCATCTATTGTAGAATCAGATCTGCCTCCTACCCTAGTTCTCTAAAGTTGCAAATGAAAGGGCCTAACTAGTTTTCGACTCTGAACTGTGTTCTTCTTGGCTAAGACAAAATTGACTTCATCAAAATTTGTTATTTTCCTATATTACTCTAGAGAAAATAACCTCATGGAGAGGTATTTGGGGAGTTTGCATGGGTCAAGTTGGCACCCATAGATTCTTATCTCTGTATGGTTTTGGTAAAGGTACCAATCTCCCACTTTACTTTTCTTGGACAACTGGAGGACTCTTTTGATATGTTCACTTATTCTAGGTGGAGAACTTCCTGTCAGCATGGTCATGACTGGATGGACAAACAAATCAATGAAGTATGTATAAGTGTATGGTGATGAATACTTGTGGAATAATGGAGTCCAAAATATGACAGATCTAGGTTGGCCTCTAGTATCAAGCTTATGGAGGCTGAAAGGGAGTCTGTCTGATTGATAATACAAAAACATATGGTAAAGTACAAATGAGTACCTGAACACTTCCTCATTATGCATTCTAGTAAATTGTTCATGCATCCTTTTAGATATGAATAGGGCTGAATTGTATATAGTAGCAGGAGGCTTTCTTGGGGTGAAAATGAACATGAAGGCCAGGATAAGTTCATCGACAAATTCATTAGTGGTACAGCCCATAACACATGATATCATAGTGATAATATTCTTTCCCCTTTCAGAGGAAATGGCCGAAACATATGGAGGGGCATCTTTGGGAATGTGTTTCTATTCTACAATGAAGGTTTGGAACAATTGGGCCATTTTTTATGGACTCAACTTGCTGTAATGATGTAGAAATATCTAATTGAGAGTGGGTTTAGGTTTGGACCTGCTTGGACTTGTAACATCTCATTGATTGATTCAACTGTGATGGTAAACATGACTTTCTGGTCAGGGGACATTACAGCTCTCTGGCTGGGAATGTAATAGCTATGGAACATATGGAAAATTTTAGGAAAAACATGTTTGGGAAAACTGACATTTGGGAAAATTGGATTCCCAAAGACCAATGTCATCAGAATGGTTTAGATATCTATCCCTACTCAAACAATGAAGTCCAAGCATGACTTCATATGTACTTGTATCTCTGATTTGAAAATCCTTGTCCACTAGGGGAAGGTGGTTTAGGTCCAAATGAGGAGTTGTGATGGATCTAACATCCATGGAGACAGTGGTAGCCATAATTCAATTCTTGTGGATTTGAATTTGGCAGGGTAGGGTTGTATCAGAGGTTTTGACGGAAACTAGTAGTTTTGAGAAGGTTTTGGGCAACAAATTTTCAATTTTGAAGTAATTTTAATTAATTTTACTTAACTAAAATACTTTACAGGCTGAACATTTTCAAATTTGAAAGAGTGAGTGGTAATTCATGGTGAAATATGAAAAATTGGGTAAATTATCTTCATATTTGGAGTTCATGGTAGCTGTAGAAGTTCAAGTGGCTTTGGTACAGATTGAGAGGTTGATTGGGGTCTCTATAGCTTGCTCAAGAGTGAATTTGGTGTTCAATTGGTGAATTCAGTGTTTGTAGGAATCACACTTATCCACAGAGGTTCACAAAGAAAACAAGTGGAAAAGTCGAGAAGAGGGCTTCTCGACCTTTTTATGGAGCAATGGTCATTTTTCGATAGATAATTTATGGATGAACAGTAGGTAGTTTATCAGGTTGAGCAGGGAGGCAGTTTCCCAAGCCATCGCACCACTTTTTTTGGAGGATGCGATATTGAGGAGGGGTCACCCGATCTAATCCCGTGATTAACACATAGTAGTCAGGGGGCTAGGAAAAATTGCTTTATTGGGTAGGTAAAGGTAGACTGTCGGGTGCGGCCAATATGGCTATAGACAGTCGAATGAGGGGGATGGTGATTGGATGACAATCAGTTGAGGGGGTGTGCAGGTGATAAGAGCATGGGCTTTAGGGCAGGCCAATACTTTAAACTTTAGCGGTTTGGGATTAATTAAGGCTTAGCCATGGATTTAATCGATCAGTCGGGGTTTAATGATGGGATTTATCTATTCGTCGAGATATGGAGTAAATAGTATAGTTTGTATTTAAACTAAGGGTTGGGATATTTATTTAAGGGATTTAATTAATATACGAGAATAGGTATATCAGGATTTATATAATAAAGTTAAAAATTAATATGAAATGAGCAGAGTGAGCATACCCTTAGCATAAATCTAAAATATACACATTTTATTTCATACAATCGATACTTAGGATAAAACACTTTTGTGGGATTTTTCAGTGAAATAGAATTTAACATGGGGGTTTTGTTACTTTTCCTAGGAAAATGAAGTTTATCCTTATGAAAAGGGGTTTTAATAGGGTAATGTAGGGAAAATGAATTTCATGAAGGGGATTCTAACACTTGATATCCATAATTCATTAAGTCGAGGGTCCGATCCCACCAAAAGTTAGAGAAAGGCTTTGAGCCTCTTTGACTTAAAGGATTTAAAGTGCTAAGTGGATAGGAAATTAGTAAGGGGAAGAATGAATGAGGGGGAGTTAATCACATTAACTTGCAAACCTTTGCTTTTTCTTCCATAATTAATTATACATATTGAAATATGTATCTAGGCATGATGCATGTGTTTTGATCCATTCAAATTTTATACTTCAACAACCTTTCTTCTACTTACCCTACCATTTTTTCTTCATTTTAGTTGAGTTCATTTAAGCTAGAAAACCCTTATGTTAGGCCCCTATACTACTAGTGAAACCCCTTATTGTTATTAGTACAACCCACTTATTATTGATGTACTCATGTAGTGCCCATATTGCTACTATTGTGCCCCATAGAAGCCCATTATTGTTATTGTTGTGCCTTTACATTATTATTGTTATGTCAGCTCTGATTATTTTATGACCCCTTAGACTCCTATATATAGAAATGAGGTATTTTCATTTGTATCATCCAAGAATTATTCATTTATGTAATGTAAAGGAGGTTGGCCCCTCGATGAGGCTGAATTCTAAGGTGTTCATCTGTCCTTTCTATCTTTTTCTTGAGCTGGTTCCATAACATTTGGTATGAGAGCTTTGGATTCTAGGGTTTCACTGCTCTAAATAGGTCATCGTGGAATTTTCACTATAACATTTTTTTTTTAGCTTCTGAAACGTCGCAGAAAAAAGGTTATAGCGAAAATGCCACGATGACCTATTTGGAGCAGCGAAACACTAGAATCCAAAGCTCTGATACCAAATGTTATAAAGCTAGCTCAAGAAAAAGATAGAAAAGATAGATCAATGCCTTAGAATTCAGCCTCTTCGAGGGGCCAACCTCCTTTACATTACATAAATGAACAATTCTTGGATGATACAAATGAAAATACCTCCTTTCTATATATAGGAGTCTAAGGGGTCATAACATAATCAAAGCTGACATAACAATAATAATCTAAAGGCACAATAATAAGAATATTGGGCTTCTATGGGGCACAATAGTAACAATATGGGCACTACATGGGTACATCAATATAATAAGTGGGTTGTACTAATAATAATAAGGGGTTGCACTAGTAGTATAGGGGCCTAACACCTTATCATCCATTTTTCTTTTCAAAATTAATTTATCTAATTCTAACCTTATATCATTCAGGGGCTCAAATTAAACTGATGATCTCCTTTTATTTTCTCTACCTATCTAATGATCTCCCAAGATTAAACTGTTTGGTCAAATTTTATTCTCTAACTATAAACATCAATTTGAAAGCATGAAATAACCAAGATTAAATAGTTTGATTACCATGGATTGTGGCATGAACAACAAGGTGCACACAATCATTATTATGCAAAAAAGTAAATAGTAGTGGCATTTATACTTTCACACTTTCATGGTCTATTTTTGTTTTTTGGGGTTCATATATTTTGATTTTTTGACCTTCTCTTATTCTTTTTTTCCTTTGATATTTATTTTAGGACATACCCTCTTTACATTTTTTAATTTTCTTGATATGGAAAGCATTTTTCAAAAAGCAATTCTATGAAAAATATTACAAGGCTTAGCCTTAGTCATTCAAAATTATTACTCCTATTGGTATAGGAACCTAACACAATGCTTCACAATTGTATAGTTCTTGAGGCTCAGTTGTGACTTGGAGAAGTAGGAATATTTTGAGAAGAGTATATATATTCTTTTAATCCATTTCCTTGCATTGTAGGACCTTGAGAAGGATATATAGATTCTTCTAAATGGAAAAGAGTTACCATTTGTATGGTTGTTTATGATCTAATCATCTGTACAACATCAGAGTGCAAGGATTTTTACGGGACCTATATTCAATTGAAGGCTTGAACAGAATATCCACTATCAAATAAACCAAGGTAGTATACTTAAAAGTTGAAATTGAAAATTGTTTTACTTGTTAATCCTCCCTACAAAATAATTTTCAAATGCAAAGACTAAGCACAAATAATACTATGTGAGTATTCTTTGACCTTGGGTAAGCTAACTGCAATGACTCTCATGCCATACGTGTTTTTCCAATTATACCTAGGAACATATGGCATGAGGGTCAAGGGATATTATCCTATGACCATCTTAGTGACTTTTATGTTAAATGATTGGGAGTATTAAGACTCCTCCATTCATTATTTAAATCATGGAAATGATACTAGTAGATTTGAGTGAGATTCTGGGTGAGGTTCTATAAATTAAACCTACTTATCTAGCTAAATGTGCTATTATTTATTATCAAGCACCCAAGGATGTGCTTCCTAATGGATAGAAATAATACCTTGTGAAATTATTAAAATCAATCTCCCAGACATGTCTTCTTCTAGTTATGTTTTGGAGAACACATACCATATGATTGTTCTAAACATCAAAACCCAATAACCAAACTCATTCCTATACCTCTTCAATATTTCTCCTTTCTAAATAGGCTGAATGATCCTAAATTTAAAGGCAAAGTACCAACCTTCTCTTCATGCAATCTCAAAACAACTCTTACGACCAACCTACCTTCATTGGATGAATGGAAGGTATTAGCACATCTATTAAGGGTGCATTTTATGTGCATTTATCGCTTCTTCAGCACAAGCGTACACCACAGTGATGATTCAGTTTTGTGCTTGTGCTAAGGTGAGAAATGTCATTTTGTGAACAATGCTGCTCAGTCTTACTGGAACAGAGTTTAGATTGTTATCATGCTTGTTGGCATGTGAAGGCTTGCCAGACCTTGTATATTCTTATGATGTAGATGTATTAATTAAGTTAGTGAAACTGGCACCTCCCTATTAACATATTTTCATTACCAAATTTCCAAATGCTATAAAAAAAAGGTTAAGCAGGGTCACAGTGCGTGAACTCCAGTGTTTTTGTTGAGGTAGAAGACATTCTTCTTTCAAGTCAAATTTATAGTGCAACATTTCTCATGGTACTTTAGGTGTTGTGCTCTCTTTCTTCCTCACTGAACGAGGGAAAGGATGATTAGTTACCAACTTATACATATCATGATGAAATTTTAATTATAATCACAAATATAAATTTAGTTGTTGAACTTCTATGGCAATAATTAGGTCTTTGCATGAGTAAGATAGAAAAATTAGTCACCTTCATTGTCTATTGTACCTTGTGTCTTCTCATGTTAATGGATTTTTACTCTGTAGCTTCATGATCCAGATTACCACCAGGCACAAAGAATATATTGCCATATATTGACCTATTTTTGTAATATGTCAAAAGTTGCAACCTCATTAAATGAAGCTTACACAACTAGAATACACCAGTGCTACATCTAGGGAGATAAAATTAGCTACAAGCTCATCCGATTCCTTAGTACTCACGATACTGACCCATTTTAACAGAGGCCTCAATGAGTTAATACTCAATCCATGGACCATTGAAAAGTTAGATCCAACATTTAGTATTGTAATGAGGATATATGAAATACATCAATCTTAGCTATGAATTCATAAGCAAGATTTGAAAAACACCTTTGGCAACCATCCTTTAGTATTTACTAGAGATGCATGAGAATATATGAAATACACCAACATTATCTTGCATTCATAAGAAACATCTAACAAACACATTTGGAATATATCCTTTAGTTTTTACTAGAGATGCATGAAGCATTATATAAACATAATGCAATCTTTTGGGAAGTCCATTCAAATGTGGAATGTTACTATGGAAGCCAAGTTAAGCATTGATATTATACCTTGCATGCACATTTCATGGGTTGTTGTAGTAGTGACATAGAAATGGAATAGGTAAGTTATATCATATATGTCAAAGATAGTTTAACTCGAAGTATGAAACTTCCACTTAAGCTATAAACCTGACTAAATGGTCCAAACAAGAAATTGTGACACTTCCTTGCAAATTGCATGTGCTACGAATTAATCATAATTAAATGGTTTTAGATTCAATACGAGAGTAACATTATGGAGGAGCTATTGGGTTTGGAAAGTCACCACAAAACAAAGGTGAGTGGGTTAATCTCCTAAAATAAGGTGTTAACATAGTCTTCCGGGAGGTACATTTTGCATGAGGAGAAACACTGGACTAATATACTTTTATGAGGAAGCAGAAGCATGGCAAATGTTTGGCTAGGTAGGAATATATCTTGTCAATTTTATCTAGCTTGAGTGATTAAAAGAGAAAGTTCTTATGATCTCCACCATTTCATGGATTTATATAGCGATGAGACAAAAGAGGTTCTCTCTTGAGACTTGACTAGATAATTTATAACAATTGTGGTCTTGGTGCCTTAACTTAGCGAAAAAATGCCAAAACTCCATTGATGCACAAAATATATTACAGAATCTACCTCAAAGTATGCCATAGTCACTAAATATGACATGCATGGTTTTACCAAGGGGGCCCTAAAGTTTTGAACAATGAAAAATACATTGGTATGGTCAACCTACATGGGGAGAAATGAAACAATTTTTAATAAGGCACCAGGAAAAACCTATACACTGATGTGTGGGATTACTGCTTGAAACGTGCACATTGCATGACAACCTCTATTGGTTGAGCCAATAGGAATTCATCTCTTCAGGACGATAAATTTTCATTTCCTTGTAAGACCTTGATAGGGGTATATACATTCTTGTCAATAGAATGCATATCTTTTGGTATAATTTCCTATTACGTAATCATCTAAAGGGAAATTAATTACATGAATATGGGTTAGACTGACTCATAATTGTATAGTTGCTGAGGCTCAATTGTGATTACATGACCTTGGAAGATTTTGAGAGTATATAAAGTCTTAATGTATTATGATTTCTCTGGCAGTGTTCTCAAGGCAAGTGTTATAAAAATAACAAAAAATTATCTTTTGTCATTAAACAGAGATTGTTTTCCTTTAGAAACGGAGAGAGATTGTCTTTATAATACCTTCTTTTGTTTGTTCCTTGTAATGAGATCTTGAGAGTAATCTAGAATAGGAAACTAGTTGGCCAACTTGTGATAAAGGTGAGTAACTACTAGGGCACTAACTTTTAAGCTTGCCACATTCTTCTAAGAACATTGGATCTAGAAATCTTGAAGGATTCAACTACACTAATTCTATCATAGATGTTGGAAGAACTAGAGATTTCATGGATGTGTAACTGTTAACATTATGAATATGATAACACCTGTGTCTTTCAAGGTACATTACCAATCATAGTGCAAACAACAAATTTTACCACTAATATAGTTCATCGGATATGGATATCTATGAGGCCTGGTTAGCCTTACTTTCTTGGTAAGGAGAGGAGGCTTGATGTTTTCCACCATGTTTTCCCCAAAGAAATTTATTCTAGTAGGAAAAATTATTCATTACTTTCCCCTTTTACAACCAAACGCTTGGCGAAAAAATTATTTCACAACTAGGTTTTTTTTGTAGGATAAAGGGAAAGGTGAGTGGGTATCCTGGCAGTAGCTACATTGATCTTATTAGCATTATGCCACTTTTCATATGGGTCTTCATAATAGAGAATCACCATTACACTTCATTGATTTATAAGAAATGATTTGGCTGAGCACAAAGTCACTATGGTATATGTCATTTATAGATCAAGAAATGACAAAATATTTGCCTTGTATGGATCATGCTAGAATAATTGAACTATTTCAGAGATATGGGAGTGATGAATTTATATATTTTGAGCTGTCAAATATAGCAAACAAATGCCAAGAAAAGAAATTACACATTATATATGATAAATGGGAGCACCCATGATGATCTTTACTTCAACATAATCTAGGTGAATTCCAAGGGCCTTATCTCATAATTTATTTTGAAGAGGTTGTGCTAAGTATGGAGGAAATATGCATTCTCCATCTTAATCCTCCATGGAAATTTCGAGGTCAAACCCTTAGCTACGGCTCATGCTTACTTAGTTGTTATGAGCTATATGAACTTCAATTAATTGTTTCTGATGGATTTCTTTATTTATTTGATCCTTTCGCTTTGGTCCTTAATATGCCTTTGAACCTTGGTGATTTTATACCTTCGAGATCAAGAGGTGAAAAAATGTGCTATTTACAATGTACAGATTTTTCTGCGAGGTTCCAAGATCAGTTTCTTCCACTCTATTAGCAAAACTCTTTCTTGGGGCTCATCTAATTCTACAATTATCTATATTCCTTTGAAGTATAACTCTGCAGAATACAGTGTTGAAAGTGGTGATCAGAGAATTAAATGATTATTTAACAAATTTAAAGGTCATGGTTATGCTGTATTTTTGTTTTTTTAAGTCAGTTGAATAGTGGTTATTCTCAACTAGGGAAACATGATTATCATTTCCATGCCATAAATATGTTCTATGTGGGTCCCACATTTTCCATTGTAAGGAGTTTATTTCTTGAAAAAAAGGTGGAGAAAATTTCAAATATCAAATCTATTTCGTAGCTGAAGAATTGCGGCACAATTGCATACCATGGATGTATGCATACTTGAAGATGGAAGTAAAATTATTGACAAATGGCTTGTTTCCATTAGCCTTGGCCTCGAATAGACAAGAAGTATGGCATTGGATAGGAGGTATATGTTTTACAACTTGGATCAAATCACTGGTGTTGCTACGATGTGTCTCGAAAAGGAAAAACTATGAGGGTTTGTTCTGATAATTTCGTCTTATCTCCCCTAACCATTTAATTTCTTAGTCAACATGTTAGTGAATATCATTAGATGTTTTCATAGATGCCACAATTAGGGGTGATATCTATTTGAAAATGAAGCCTTCATAACTACTTTATGAAATAAACATGACACACACAATCAACTTATTGCCTCTTGGAATAAGGAATTGATGGGTTGTGTTCGTGATTCATATGTGGAATTAAGGGTAGAATTTCAAATACTTAGAAAGGATCCTTTAACTTTACGTGTGGACTTATCTATTTCTCAAGTTGTGAGTGAGATCTTGCATATCTCTACTGATAAAGTTTATTCGTTTTGGCCACAGACGAAGCCTAAGAGACTATCTCTAATCAACTTCCATCTACTGAAGGTTTTAAGAGTACTTCGACAATTCCAAATGATGAGTGGCAATGTCTGGTAGAAGGAATTTGAGATGGAGTCTATTTTCTACAGGAACTCTTAAAGAAAACTTTTGGGAAGCTTTATCATTCCACTAAAGCTGAAGGCACAACTTTGAAATCTACAAAAATAAATGGTGGAACAATGAGAGAAAAGAGGTTTTGACACCATGAACAAGATTGCCAATGTGAATGCTCATAACCTCTCAGATGGTAAAAATAATTCTAATTTATCATAAGAATCATTAAAAAATCCTTCCCTAGAAATCGAGATGAAAAATACATGCAATAACTGATATGTTACGAGAAAGCCTCAAGAAGTAAAAGCTCTAGGTTACAGGAGAACGGAGAATGTCAACCAGACCTATACGGAAAACTCTTCCTCATATGCTTGGAAACCAACAATGAAATTCCATGATTTAGATCATGTCCATAGCAAGAGATACAGACTCATACACATGGGTTGGATTCCTCTCAGATATATGTACCAATGTCTATGCCAATCTACTTCTGCCAAACACCAACTTTCACCAGCTTGACACACCATCGTGAAATAAGAAGGAACCTTTATTAGCGGGGTGTTCAAAGGAAGCAAAAGGAAGAGAGGATGATGAGTCAAGGGAAAAGGAGCAGCTAAATTTGTGGGTTAGAAATGAAAATGTTGAAACCCGAGACACAAACATTGAGGCTTTAACAAATTGATGAAGATCCAATGTTACCTAAGGGGACATAGATCAAAGGATCTCAATGGTTTATGTGGTGCCATGAGGTAGTTTTCTCAAACTACCCATCTAAAAATCGAGGGCTATTAATTATTACAATGACACCCTCCTCACCTCTAGAAACCGCTACACGTGGTCCCCGAGAAGAAAACAATTTCTTGAAAAACCTCCCATGTAGAACAGTCAAACCCACATGCCATCCATGTCCATCTTTGGTCCTACCCTTTTGTTATGCAATTAATTTTAGTTAATGTGATAAGCATTGTAAATGAAGTGAAATTAATAGTGTTATATATATTATTTGTATAATTTTTTTAATACTCAAAGTTATCATTGTAACTTTTTATTATTTTTAGAATCTTTTCAAGAAGTAGTGGTTTGGAAATTGCTTGAGAATCAATTTTAAAAATGATTATAATAGTTAGACACTCAGGGCCAGCATCAAGAATAAAAGATCATAATTCCCCTCATCGAAGGGATTCGAACAGGCATAGTAACCTATGACTCACATTATAAACAAAAAAATATTTGAAATCGGAATATATATTAGAGTTTGATTATAGCATTAGGAAGTTACAGTAACTATTTTTTCCTTCTGTTCCAACATTCATATATGTCCTTTCCTCTCTTGTAAAGTATAAGATGCAGTTTGTGTTTTGGTTTAGTTTTTAATGAATTTAATTAATACTATTCATGAAAATTAACCTCGAAGCCCTTAATGAAGCACTCCACATCCAAGAATCCCATTCACAGATTCTCAGTATTTCATTATCCTTTCTGTAGTAGTTTAAAATTTGATTCTTAAGTGCCTAATTTAAATCTACTTTCTATTCTTCTTCCATCTGTTCCTTTAGTCCAACACTCTACAACTCTCATTGTTTCTTTCTCTGAAATATGGCTTATGGAAGGGTAGGGTTTCAGAACTATAAGCTTTACTTGCAAGGCATAGTGGCATATTATTCCATCCATTGATTTTAATTGATTTTAATCAATCTCAAGGTGTATTGGGCATTGGTTTCCCACATCTAGGAAATATCTCCTGAGCGTTACAACAAAGTGTAATGTCAATAATTATGAGGTTGGGTGGATCCAACAATGCCAAGGCATCCAGAAGTCCCATTCTTCCTTTTCGTACACACATATTGGGGTGGCTGATTGTCCATTATAGTTTCATAGTCAAGGATTGGTTACAACACTCTAGTTTTTCTTGGACATCATTTAATCTGTCACAATCCTGAAATGGTTAAGCAGATGATGTGGATTTGTTTAGTTGTCCACACATTTAGGGCTTTCATTTTTATTCGATATAGTTAAGAAAATTCTTTTTGTTTCTCTGCTTCATTGGAAGGGGGTTTTGTTGACAAATAATTAATAAACGGATGGTCCAACATGATGTTAGGGACATGTGTGATGTGGTCCCATAAATACACTAAGATTTCTCACATCAATCTTGGTGTTGCTTTATCCTCATTCACTTTGAGAGAAGTTTCCACGTTCCTATAAGATTTCTCTCTCCATGTTTAAAAAAGGCTTAACATGTCTAGGAAGGATATAGATTGTCATTGGGAGCCATAACAGTAATGTTGGAGCTCATGCCAGGGATTTTGTTGTGCAAATTATTTTTTTACTAGATATGTTGATATTCATGCACATTTTAACACCCTCCTCTCACATTTACCTAAGTAACAGAATAGCTGGGGTAAATATGTGACAAGAGGCTACTATGATGGGATTGAAGGTTCTGATCAAGGTTCATGTTTTCTTGGGGAGAAAGGTTGTGATCAAGCTTGTCAAGTCTGAGTTGACAACAATCTAATTGGATTTGTTGTGAAGTAAAAAATGTCATCAAATCCAATTTCAACATACTGCTCATACTAGTTTTCGAAGAGTTTTTTTGTAATAGATTATTTGGAGTGCATTTGAAGAAATCCTTTGAAGCATTTCTAAGTAGACTTAAAGTAAAATCTAAAACATAAGTAAAGTAGTCCTTGCAGATCGAAGGACATTCTTTAAAGCACACATGAAGAGCCTAGGAGACACCTTCATTGAATGGTAAAATTATAGCATACTTATGGCATCTTCTGAGTTGACAGTAGAGTGCATTGATCATGAGGTTAATTGAGCATTCTTCAAGCCTATGTTGAAACAATAGTCACTCTTGAGGCACACTTGAACACCAACAATTGAAGACTTGTTTTGTTGAAGTAGTAGTCCTTGGGGTATAGTTGAAGACCAACACTTAAAAACTTGTTTTTTTGGAACAATCATCCTTGCAGCATAGTTGAAGATCAACACTTGAGGACATGTTTTGTTGGCACAACCATAAAATTTTTGTTGAAGCAAACTTGAAGTTTTTGTACAAGTAAATTTAACAGCACTTTGTAGACCTATATTGGATAACTTGTTTAGAAGTATTTCAAGTTTTTGATGGCTCGAGCATGAAGTAATATTGAAGTCACCTTAAAGGATTGAAGAAAACTGATAGGGTTGGATTGCTAGAGGATTGAATTCATCATACAAGGTTGGAGCCTAGATTAATATGTGAGGATTGGAGTCCTCATACAAGGTTGAACCCTTGTGAGAGACCAGGTTGGAGCTTGAATTTGTAGTTGAATATTAGAGTACTCGTTTAGGGTTGGAGCCTTGAAGGTGTTAAATAATTTGTTGTACAAGTTGCAGCTTGGGTTTTTAGAGTCCTCATCATTTTCGTAAATAAGATTATTTTCTTGTTGCACATCTTGTGTTTTATTTTATCTGTTGATTTTAACTAGCACAATATAACAATTGTAAATAAATATTGATCCAGCCCTCCTCTCAATATTTCCAAGGCTAGCACACCTTATGTTTTTTTCACCTTGCAATATTTTTATTGACATGCTAGAAGGAACATTCATAATGCAATGTTATTGTTGGTAATATAGTTGTTTATGATAGAAGTAAATCTAACATGTGTTAGATTTGCTTCACCTTGGAATGTTCTTGTTAGCAATGTGCTTGTATTTGTGTTAAAAAGAGACATAACATGCAATAGATTTCTTTTGGCATGCAATGTTGTTGCTGATAGTATGCTTGTATGTGTGCCACATGTAAAGCTAACATGCGTTAAATTTCTTTCACCTTGCAATATTATTATTGGAAATGTGCTTGTGTTTGGGCTAGAATCTATGCTAGATTTATTTTTCTTTTCAATGTTGTTGTTTCCAATTTGATTATTTATGATAAAATGAAATCTAGCAACTGTTAGATTACCTTCACCTTAGCAATGTTATTAGAAATGTGCTTGTGTTTGGGCTAGAAGTTGTGCTCCATTTCTTTTTCTCTGCAAATTATTGTCTTCAATTTGGTTGTTTATTATATAAGGAAATCTAACACATGTTAGATTTCCTTCACCTTGGTAATGTGGTTTTGTTTGTGTTAGAAGGAAATATATCATGGACTAGATTTCTTCTTGCATGAAATATTGTTTTTGGTAGTATGCTTCTATTTATGCTACAGGTAAACCTAGCATGCATTAATTTTTTTTTACCTTGCAACATAGTTATTGGAAATCTGATTGTGTTTGTGATAGAAGTTGTTCTAGATTTATTTTTTGCATGCAATTTTGTTGTTGGCAATATGCTTTTGTTTATGCTTGAAGAAAACCTAATGCGCTATATTTTTTCACCCTACAATGTTGTTGTGTGCTTGTACTTGTGCTATGTGTAAATCTAACACGTGTTATTTTTTTTTCACCTTGAAATGTTATTATTGGCAACATGCTTCTATTTTGGCTTGAGTAAATCTATAATGCAATAGATTTATTATTTCACTACAATATGGTTGTTGGCAATATGCTTTTGTTTGTGCTAGAAGTAAATATTACCATGTGCTAGATTTATTTTTATCTAGAAATGTTATAATGTGTTGGTGTTTGTGATAGAAGGAAATCTAGCATAGATTATCTTTCTTTCACTGTTCTATGATTTTATTGACAATGTGGTTGTATATGCATTAGAAGGAAATCCAGTGTGCACTAGATTTACTTCACATTGCAATGTTGTTATTGGAAATTCAATTCTTTGTGCTAGAAGAAAATCTAGTATGTGTCATATTTCCTTCACCTTACAATGATGTTATGGGCAATGTGCTTGTGATTGTGCTAAAATGAAATCTTGTATGTTCTAGATTTCTTTTTCCATAGAATGTTTTTGGTAATATGTTTGTGTTTATGCTATAACAAAATCTAGCATGCGCTAGATTGTTTAGCACTACAATGTTATGTGTTTGTGTTTGTGCTAGAAAGAAATCTACCAGACACATGATTTCTTTTGTCTTGAAATGGTGCTTTTGGCAATATGCTTGTCTGTTCTAGAAGTAAATCTAATATGTGGTATGTTTCTTTCACCCTACAATATTTTTATGTGCTTGTGATTGCGAGACAAGGAAATCTAGCATGTGTTAGATTTCATTCACCTTGCAATTTTGTTATTGGTGACATGTTTTTGTTTGAGATTTAAGTGGAAATAGCATGTTAGATCTAATTCACCTTGCAATATTGTTATTTGAAATATGCTTATGTTTGTGGTAGAAGAAAGCCTAGCATGAGATAGATTTCTTTTACCCTACAATATTGATGTTGGCAATATGTTTCTGTCTGGTGGAATCATGAGTGTATTTCTGACATGCACTAAATTTATTTTGCAATGAAATATTGGTGTTAGAAACATGCTTGTGTTTGTACTAGAATAAAATCTAGTATGCAGTACATTTCTTTTGCAATGCAATATTGTTGTTGACAACATGCTTGTATTTGTGCTAGAATGAAATATAACCTACATTGGATTTCTTTTTCAATGCAATATTGTTGGAAATGTACTTGTGAATTGTGCTAGAAGGAAATCTAGCATCTGCTAGATTTATATGACCATATAATGTTGCTTCTAGCAATATGTTTATGTTTGTAGTAGAAGGAATTATATTGACTGTTAGCTTTCATTTGAGGTGCAATGTCATTGTTAAAAAAATGGGCTTGTACTTGTGATAGAAGGAAAACTAGCACATATTATCTTTCCTTCATAATGAAATGTTGTTATTAGAAAGATTTTTGTCGTCATGTTAGAAGGAAGGTTAGAATGTGTTAAATTTCCTTCATCTTGCAATGTTATTGTTGAAAATGTGTTTGTGTTTGTGATAGAAGTAAATCTTGCATCGATTAATTTTTTCATAAAGAAACATTATTGTTGTAAATGTGCTTGTATTTGTTTTAGAAGGAATTATAGAATGCACTAGATTTATTTGTTCTTTCTCCAAAAGGAAAACTTTCAGGATTCCCCCCTCACTAAGGTTAGTGCTATGATATTTTTCTTGGCAGTGCATTTGTGATTATGCAAGAAGGATACCTAGTGATTATTGTTAGGTGCAATATAGGATCAATAAATGTACGATCATTTGATTTGTCAATCTAGAAAGTTCATGAAATTCTAGACACAACAGTAGAAATGCTAGAGAAAGCCACTGACAACCTGCAAAATAAATGATAGTCTATATTGTGTATTAATATCATTAATAAATAAAATCCTGAGCTAAATAGAATTCCAGAAAACATCAATCCAAACAATTAAATCATGCGGAAAATAAAAGGCAATTAACAATGTGAAAGGAAATTCCAATTACGAGTGAAAAAAGGGAAATCTGAACTAGAAATAATGCAGTTTCGGAATAATAACAAAAAGACTATAAATGCTGGAAGTAATTCAAACCATTCTGCTTTCACTAATTCTACCTACACTAATTCTGTGTAAAGTTAACTTGAAAGCATTAGGAACATAACAAGGAGATTTACGGTGTAAATAAACTCATGAAGAAAATTAAATCAATGTGAATCTCTCCTTCTTTGTCCTTGAAATGAATCATGGAGAACAATCTAGAAGTTAAAGGAAAGTAAATATTATTGGTCCCAAATTGTTCTCATCAATATAGGCTCCACAACATAGGTAGCATATGGTTTTTTTTGTAAGCATTGTTTAAATGAATATGTCAGTACCTCAAATACCATAAACACTCACATCTTTTTAATGTTCTGGAATATAAATTAATTATAGTTTATCAACGCATAAGTGGATCTTGCAAATAATAACTACTAGAAGAATATCCCAAGTGTAAGAATGAATCTCAAGGACATGAATAATTTATTAATGCGGAAAACCAATGAAGTTTAGTGCTGAAAGGAAAACGTTGTAGAAAATTAAATGTTATTAATTTGAAGAAGGAAAAGAGACTTGAAACAGTTAAATATTTCACATGAAAAATAATGATTTAGATGTTATTTAATCTAAAAGGTAAGAGCAGTGTCGAGCTAGTCTGGTGGCCAATCTAGCTATCATGCACCCTATTTGAGTGCCTGGTTCATATAGAAATAGAAAAAATTAGATGCGATAGATAATTAAATAGAACATGCTATTAAATTACTTCGATTGATTACTGAAAACAATGTTTATGTTATGCATACATCACTCAACTCCAATAAGACTAGAGGAGCAATCCAGAGCTGATGAATTGCATGAAGCTACATTTGGACAACTCCTTTTCCCTTCTATGCTTTCCTCTAATGTGCACTATCCCTGGCTGGGTCGATTTCCTTCATTACTCTAATTCATTGATTAATTAATCTGACTATCACTGTAGGTAGTTTATATAGGCATCGATTTACAAATTGGTGCCTTTTCAACAGCCAATTATAATACATGAAGATTATTAATAGTTTTTCGAATTAGGAATTAATTTGAAACTGAGTGTCGAAAGAGGGAACGATTATGGTGAATCTTTCCTCTTTTTCTTGGAGTAGTTGTTGCCGAAAGGTGTGATTAATTAAGAAAAGTGGTCTTCAAATATGGTGCTAGAGGATTCAGGAATGTGATAAATACCTAAGTTGTTATGCTATCGATTGATTTGCTAGAGCTTGAATCATGTTATAAGTCATTGCATTTATTAGCGCACCAATTACAGATGTGACCATATATATCCAAATTGTAAATTTTTTTCTAGTCACTGTAGATCCTATTGTCCTTGCTGCATTTGTTGAGGCTCCTGAGATTGGTTCAGATATTGTTGCATTCATTGCGATGGTCACTCTAATTGCTAATCTCCCCAATTCACCACCACTTTTGTATCAGTGGCCATGCAGAAACCACTAACACCAATAATTAGAAAGTGAAGGACTACCCAAGGTTGTCTGTCCACTCTAGCAAGTCTATCAAGGCATGTCTTTGTGCCATCTGTAGTGAAAATAAGATGTAAACGTGGATGCCCAGGATGTGCTAACCATAGTGGTTTTATTGTTAATATTATACACGGTTTGATGCTTCTAGTTGAATTTCATTTGAACATAATTTAAAACTAGAGATAATTCTCTTGGTTATTTTGTAGTTATCAACATTCTTGTGAAAATCTAGGTACGTTTTCCCGTGGTAATTATAATGAAATTTCTTGCCCAAAATACAAGATGTACTCCAAACACTCTATATAAAAATCCAGGAGTTGTCTACTTAACAATCTTCCTCTTCGAGTAGGGCCCTATTGAAGAAATTAAGAGCAACAATGCAAAATCATTGGACTCATAGTGCAGGAACGTTAATGTAGTTCAGGAATCCTTCAGAGTTTAGGAAGCCCATTGTTGAGCTATGGAAAAGGTATGAATTTGACATTTATTTCATTATGTTTTTCCTTAAACATATCTCCTTTATATTATAATATGTTCATATATCAAAGAATTATAGCAAAAACAAGGTAGTTATTGATTATTGCAATTTAGCTAGTTATTGTCTTTTCTCATGTAGGAAAAAGATAAAATGGAAATTACCATTCCGGGGAAAAAGAAAAAGTGAAGTAACTATTGCTCCTTCAATAGCAAGTTGTATCTAGAGAACAGGTCAAGATTGGAGCACGTAGTTAAGGATAAGAACAGAGGAGATCACAGCAACAACACAAACGACAAAGAGTTAACTGAAGTAAGAAGATTGAGTGGATCCCTCAGGAACTCTTGATCCTGAGGGATCATTGTTACTAGTCTATTTGTTATTCCTATTTTATCCACCTAGCCATTATTAAAGGGACAAGAATTGTAAAGAATGGAGATTCATCATTATTCAGAAATTATTTTTGTACTTTTACTTTGATCACCAACTCTCATTCATTAAAACAGAGTACGACTCGTTGTAACCATTTTTGCATATGATTAATACATAATCCAGTTGTTGTTCTTCCTTCTATACTGAGGTAGTCCGACAGTGCTTCACTAGTGTCTAAGGGCCCACCCGTGGTGGATCCACTTGCTATTCTATACCATTCCTTTACAATCTCTATTGTGTGATGGTTTGGTTTGATCTTTGTTTATTGGAATCACATTGCTTTATTGTTTCTAGTTTCTAGATTTAATGAATTGCTCCATTATATATGTTGTAACTGAATTGTGTTGTTGTTCCTTCTCGTCATAGTAATATTATTATTCTCTGCAACTATATTGTTATGCTGTTCATTTTTATTACAGAGCTTCATTGTTCATTCCAGTAAATTAACTTTGTTGTTCATTACAGTTTCATAAGTTCTGTTGTTCATTTCTACTAAATGTCATTGTTGTTCCTTTCCATTTTGCAATCATTTGGTTTTGCCTTTCAACATTGTTACAGTTAGCATAGTTATCCCATTTCTATCAGCATCATTATTGATTTAATTCATTGTCATTCACAATTGGTTATTTAGTGTGGTGTGTGAGATCAACAACTATAAAGGACATTGGCTATCACTATTAGAGTTCTCAAATTGAGGATCTTATTTACGTTTGATTTCATTTTCATCAGTTAAAAGAGGAAAGAGTTATTGCTACTATATCCTTGACTGATGATTTCTATTAATTTCCTGAGTGAATGATTTACTTTTAGAGCATTGAATTTCTTTTAATTGAAAGTAAGTTTTATTTCAAACATCCATTTACACTTATATTTGAAAGGACTGTATAGCAATTTAAAAAAATTACTCTTGAATAAATAGCCGCCACAAACTGTGTACACTCTTGAAATAGAAAATCTTACCTGGATTGATAATTAATGTAGGATAAATAGGAGTTAAAAAGATACCTTTTATCACTCAACATTTTGGCATCATTTCCAGGGAGAGTGTAGCCATTTTTTTTAAAGAGTAGTGTGCATCTGATGAGTGCCTGTTAGGAGAGAATTGGGTATTAAAAATGGAAGGTAAGAACCTGCATATGGAGCGTGTAAAATCCCTGCTCCCCCGCCCGCTTTCTAGCAGAATTGCTAATTTTTTTGGGTGGAAATAAATATTTGAATTATGTGTATGACTAAGAAGAAAAAACTTGAAAATAATCCAAAACCATTACCCAAACCTGACAAATCTAAGGGACCGGTGACCCCTGATCGTAACCTTCATAGATGATATCATTAAGAAAGCCAAATCTTAGCCATCAATAGGCCCTAGAAAAGTTTCTTCTAGACAACCTACTGGCTCCCTTCGGGACACAGGCTCACCATCTGTAGCCTTTGCTGAGGTGTACAACAAAACGGAAGATGTTGAGCAATATTTTTAATAAATTGAGAATTCTCACCCAATTTCTTTACAAGAAGGGAATTCTAGTAATCTCCGTGAAGGAGGAGGAGAAGTAGGGGAAACAGAAGAGCCAAGATCCCCTCTTGAAATAGTTCAAACACTCAGTAGCCCAGATAAGGAGAGTGCTGTCAATATCATCCAAAACAAAGCAGAAGAACCTGAGGAGCCAAGATCCCCCCAGATAATAGTTTAGCAGGGAACACTCATTATCCCATCCCAGGGAAGTGCTATTAAGCTCATTACTACTCCTTCTAGTCATCATAGGGATAACCCTCTAGAAATCCGAGAAGGGTATTGGCAAATATTTGATCAAATGGCCCAGAACTAGAAAACAACTCAAACCTCTACATTGTAGTATCCCATCATGGACACTATAGTTAATACACCTATGAAGGCCATTCCTCTCTAGAATATTCCTACATTCTATGGCCTAACATCAGAGGATCCAAATGCATTTATGTTTGATTTTGATGTATTATGTCAGAGGTATGACTATACCACTGATTGCCAAAAACTAAAATTATTTCCCTCCACATTAAAAGGAGCATCTTTACGATGGTTTATGGGGTTAGGTGGAGGTGTTATAAATGATTGGGATCGGATGAAAACTGCTTTTCTAATGAATTATCAATATTATTGTAGATCTAGAGAATTAAAGGATGAAATATTTCAAATGACAGCAAGACCTAGTGAAACAATAGAGGAATATGTAGAATGCTTTCAATACAATCTCCAGAGATCTCCTTATGCGTCTTTACCCTTGCCTGACAATGTGTTAAAAACTACACTAATTAAGGGGATGAAAGAAAAATGGATTGAAACATTAAAGATTATGGGCAAAGGTGACATATATTAGGAAAATTTTGCTGACATCATTGATTTGTGTATCAGGAGTTCAAGAGGCAGCACAAGACTGAAGCCAATAGAACGTGACATGATCATAAGGGATAACAAGATCTCCGGTGGAGGTATAACCCACGCAAAAATTCAAAATCTACTAGAAGATTTCAAAACTGATATTCTAGGGACTCTAACAATGCAGTTCGACATTATTCAAGCTAAACAAAAGCAAGAAGAAGCATAACAAATTTTGGCGATATTCTGCCATAGATGCAAAAAGAAACATAGCCACAAAGACTACCATTGGGTACGGTCAAAATCTGCATTATTTGTATGAAAGATCATGCCACATAAAGCTACCCATCACTTCTAGGACTGAATGTAGTCTACAAAGAAGTAGAAGAAGAAATAGAACCGGTTTACCTACTAAATCAGCACCGCCAGTGGTAGCCACGACAAATAGGTATGCCCATTGATCCATCATCTTCTTTTCAGCCACCTAAGTATAATGCTCAATAGTATAATGGATTGTGCTAGAATTAGCCACCTTTCTCCAGCTGGTCACAACAACCATTCCCCATATCACCATGGACAAATCAAAAAAATCAAACCAATTGGCCGAACTTTCCTTACTATCCACCATTTTAGCAAAATAATGCATATTCAACACAATGGTCACCCTCCACCTCACATAGTCAAATCTGGCAGTCGAACTGGCAAAAACCTATGAATTAGCAAACTGGAACGATTCCTCTCCCTCAACCTACAATGCCAGTACCTTATACATTGCAACAAAATCCCCAAACCAACTTAAGATAGCAACTCCCAGCCCAACCCAACCCGAACCCAAACAATAGATCGCTTTAATATGTGTAGATAATCAAAGTACCAAAACCAAAAACTGAGTTAAGGGAGTGCAATGACCTTTAATTAAGATTGGGGCATATAATAGAATCAAAGGGAGATAAAAACACTTAAATTGAAAATCCGTTATCTATAGAACAAAAATTACAAGAAGAGAATCTGCTTACATAGAAATCTCATGAACAAGAAAACACCTCTTCTCCTCCACTCCCAAAACGATTGTTCATACCATGCCCAATAGAACATTCGAATTTTGATCTCCTTGGAGAACTAAAAAAATTGTGTATAAAAATTCCACTCCTCCAAGCTATACAAGACATCCCCATTTACGCAAAAACTATCAAAGAATTATGTATAAAAATCCAAACAGGAAAATAACAACTAATCCAACTGTCCAAGTAGTAGGTACCCTATCCGACTTACTATCAGGAAGGGAAGCACCTGTAAAATATGAAGACCCAGGAAATCGCATAGTCACGATGCAAATCAACGGATGTTCCTTCCCCAATGGCTTTGCTGATTTAGGAGCCTCAATCAATATTCCTACAACCACCACTTGTCAAAAACTTGGCATTACATCATTAGACCCAACCACAACCTTATTGGAGTTGGCTAACCGATCAGTAGTCAGTCAGAAGGCACATTACATGATGTAATGGTGTATGTAGACTCCTGGGAGTACCCTGCAGACTTTGTGATCATTAATCCTAAAAACCGACTCGATGGACACCCTTTAATTCTAGGTAGGCCTCGGCTAGCAACTATGGATGCTTACATTGGTTTTCGACAAGGCAGCATGACTATAGCAAGAGGAAGCAATGTAAATAATTTAGCCTTGCACCCTCTAGCCCAACCAAGCTTAACAATAATAATAAAAAAAAAGACAACCTGTATCATACCTAACTAAAAACATTAGATCACCACTAACCATAGAAGATGCCCTCAATTTTAAAGACCAAAGAGAGGACAACGTCATTAACTCCTACATTAACCAATTAGAAACCAGATCCCATCTAGAATGTCACATGATCAAGGCAACATTTGATAATGAAGTAGAAGAAGATCCCCTAAAATATACTCATGATCAATCAATACCAACCACCTCTATTTATAATAGCAAAACCATAGAGATTGAGCTAGGGAAAACTTTGAACATTAAAAAAAACCTGACCGTTGAACAGGAAGAAAAGCTAGTTTAACTCCTGTCTAAATATAAGGAAGCCTTTGCATGGGATTACTTGGACATGAAAGGAATTGATCCCCAATTGTTTATGCACCACATCTATACAATAAAGGATGCTAGACCTCTTCACCAAGCCCAACGGAGATTAAACCCTCATCTTAAGGATATTGTGAAAGCTCAATTGCAAAATCTTTTAGATGTAAAATTTATTTGCCCAATATCTCACAGCAAGTGGGTCTCTCCATTAGGAGTGGTGCCAAAGAAGAATGGAAAGTGGAAAATATGTGTAGACTATAGAGAATTGAACAAAGCAACCTAGAAAGACCACTTCCCCCTTCCATTCATTGATCAATTATTAGACACATTAGCAAGAAAGAAATTCTTTTCTTTCCTAGATGGCTTCAGCGGATACAATCAGATTCAGATTGCCACTGGAGATTAGGATAAAACTTTTACCTATCCTTGGTGAAAATTTTCTTATAGGGTCTTACCCTTTGAGCTATGCAATGCAGCTATCACATTTCAGAGGGCTATCCTCAACAATTTTTCAGATTTAGTAAATGAAGGCTCATGGATGACTTCACACCTTATGGAGATGACTTTGAGCTAGCATTACAAACATTAGAAAAAGTGCTGCAAATATGGATTGCCACCAGGCTCTATTTGACCCATGAAAAAACTCATATGATGATGATCAAGGGACTCATCTTAGGTCATTATATTTTAGCAACTAGAATACAGGTAGATCCAGCTAAAATTCAGATAATTTTGTTCATACCAACTCCTACCACACAAACAAAGGTATGCAATTTTTTGGGATTTTCTGGTTATTATAGAATATTTATAAATATTTTTTCTCAGATTGTTTCACCTTTACACACACTAACAGGAAATATTTATTTTTTTTGGACAGATAAGTGTGACCGTGCTTTTGAGGATCTAAAAAAGATTGTATCAATAACCCGAGTGCTAAGGGGCCCAAATTGGGATTTTCCATTCCAAATTTCATCTGATGCTTCAGACACAAAAATCAGAGCAGTTCTTAGATAGGAAGAAGATAAAAAGCCATATGCAATATATTGTATTAGAAAAAATCTATCTCCTACTAAATTAAACTATATTGTGACTGAAAAAAGAATTTTTAGTTGTAGTATATGTTGTAAATAAATCTAGACATTATATAACTAGGTATCCTGTAGGTTCATATACAAATCACTCTGCCATTAAGTATTTAGCAAATAAACTAGTTACAAATGGAAGAGTGACAAGATGGTTGATTCTCTTGTAGGAATTTGACATTGCATTTAAGGATTGATGTGGAAAAGAAAACCCTATAGCTGATTTTCTCTCACGAATGTCAAAGCCAGCAGATGTAGCAACAGTCAAAGATCAATTTCCTGATGAAAATTTATTTTCCGTCACTGTCAGAACACCATGGTATGTAGACGTTGCAAATTACTTAGCAGTAGGCAAAATACCCAAGCATCTAACGCCTAATGAAAGAAAATAGATAGTGCAATGCAGTACCCGATTCTTTCGGATTGGGGGCTACTTATTTCATACAAGGGCAGATATGTACATTAGAATATGTGTTCAAGAAGATGAATTATTTGACATTCTAAAAGCATTTCGTGATAGGCTATGTCGCGGACATTTGCAGACTGCAGTACCGGTCACAAAGTTTTACAAATAGGCTATTACTGGCCAAAATTTTTAAAGACGCTAAAAAGTCTATTCAAGCCTGTAATAGTTGCCAGAGGGTGGGATGCCCTGGAAAATCTGATGAGATGCCTCTAAACCTGTAGTTAGTAATCAAGCCATTTGAGTGATGGGCACTTTATTTTATTGGTCCTATTGACCCATCATCTAATCAAAAAACATACATACTAGTTGCAATAGAGTATGTCACTAAATGGGTTGAAGCAGAGGCACTACCAAGAGCTACAGAGGATTCGGTAATACAATTTATTTTCCAATTATTTGTGTGATATGGCCTCCCGAGGGACATAATTATATATGGAGGACCACAATTTGTAGGTAATAAGATTGCGACAGCATTAAAAAATTACCACATTCTGCACAAAATTACAACTCCATACCACCCATAGGTAAATGGCCAAGTACAAAGCACTAATAAGGTAATTGAGGCAATACTTACAAAAATAGCTGCATCACACAAACGTGACTGGGCTTAAATATTTCCAAAAGCGTTGTGGGCATACCGAACAACGTGGAGAAACACCACAGGGTATTCACCATATCAATTAGTATTTGGAAAAGAACCCATCTTCCCAATCGAATTTGAAACTCAAACATTAAGAAGAGTGTGGGAGGTAGGTTTGAATTTAAATGAAGCCCAGACCAATAGATTACAACAAATCAATGAGTTAGATGAAATCAGGCTCTCAGAACTTCAACACAACGCACTAATCCAACAGCAGAGAGAAAAATAGCATGACACCATTATTAAAAAGAAAATATTCGATGAAGGAGATTGGGCACTCCTATACAATTCTAGGTTCTAGGATTTCCATGGAAAACCCCTGACCAATGCTTTGGGCCTTATGAGATACAGAAAGTGCATGACAATGGCACCATTACATTAACAACCATTGATGGATCGAGATATTATTTCAAAGTGAATGGTTATCGAGTGCGACTTTATCACAAACCACTTACCAGGGAATCATTTTACTAGCAGTTACAAGAAGATTCCACTATGCAAATTCTCGCTGAGGAAGATAACCCCTCCTCAGCATTAATTCACTAGACAATTCCTTTGTTTTTGAATTTTGTATATTAAATTTTATCTTTAAATTTTCTTGTATAAACCATTTTTGGTACAGATTTTAGTGTTGTTCCATTTAAGGAACAACCGTTGTTCCTCTTAGGGAACAACAACCATTACATTTAAGGAATAACAACTGTTTATTTATTCAATTTTTGAGTTGTTCCTCTTAAGGACCAACTGTTGTTACCTTAAGGAACAATAGCCGTTCCTGTTAAGGAACAACAATCTTGCATGCTCATATTTTTGTTGTTCCTTTTAAGGAATAGTAGTTATTCCTCTCAAGAAATAACATCTTTGCATGTCCATATATTTTTTTTGTTCCTCTTATGGAACAGTTGTCATTCCCCTTAAGGAACAACTGTTGTTCCTCCTAATGAATAGTAGTCGTTCCTGTTACAGAACAACACTTTCATGTGTTTCTATTTTTGTTGTTCCTCTTAAGGAACAACAACCATCCCTCTTAAGGAACGAGAACTCTACTTGTTCATATTTTGTTGTTTCTCTTAAGGAACAGCTGATGTTCCTCTTAAGGAACAACAACCTTGTGTGCTCTTATATTTTTTGTTCCTCTTAATAGAAAACAATCCACATGTATTCTATTTTCGTTGTTCCATCTAAGGAACAACTGTTGTTTCTCTTAAGGAACAAAAGTCATTCCATTTAAGGAACAACAATTGTTGGGCTAATTTATTGACTAAATTAACACAAGTATTTAATTATCAGTCTGGGTTTGTAAAACTTGGAGGCAAATCCACTGTATATGGACATCAGATATAATCAAGTTTAGAAGATAAAATTTGAATATTTAAAGAAGTACATATTACAAATATAAACCTATTTTAACAATTTATAATTCATTTATGTAATATATGAGGGAAGAGGCTCCTAACTTAGGAGAACCAGGTTGTCCTTCCCTACAATACTACTTTCATGAAGATAAATCTAAGAGCACTAATTAACAATGGTTTATGATGCAGAAGATGTAAAAGAAGAGGCTCCTAACTAAGGAGGTCCAGATTTTCCTTCTTCACAATCCTTCCGTATCACAATCACCATTGCTTCAAACCAGAACTACAACAATAACTTCAAATAAGAAATGGAGAATGAAATTCAGTTTTAGTTCAAGATCGAATAGAAGGGGAATTTAACTTAAATTCCTTTGTGTCCCTTCATATGTATATTATAAGTAAACCAATATTCATTCAGCAATCATCACACATCTAAATACATTTGAAACAAAAACTAGTCTATGAAAACTATGAAAATTGAACCAAGAAGTGTACTTAGCTTGGTGTGGGGGCCCTCCACCCTTGCCTTGCACACTTGAAGAAATCTCAGCTACAACAACTTCCGTAAATTGACCAAGCATGAACAACAAATTGGAATGAAACAAGTTCTTCAAATTAGCTCCCAACTCCAATTATACAAAAGTTACATACAAATTCCCTTTTAAAAGCCATCAAAGTCTTGGCTTTAAATAGAGATTTAATGAAACAAACTGATCTATATTGTCTCTAACACTAATATCTACCCATATATACCTATCTAAGTCAAATTCATCCAATTCATCCCAAGAAATACGGTCAATCCCCTAAAATCTCAAAACTGCCCTATTTCCTAGGGATTTTTTGGTGACTAGTCATGTTTGACCAGCCTTGACCAGGCCTAATAAGGCTTGTTCTGGCCGAACCAAGTGGATTTAACTTATTCCCAGTTCCCAAGCTATTCATCCATGCATCAAACTCGAGCCCAAGTGTCCTGCAAACATGTCATCCACATAGCTATTACGGGAATTTCCGATTCAGTCCAAAATTGCACTTGAAACTCAATTTTCATAAAAACTTCTAGAAATTGCAAAATTAAAATTAAACACCTGAATATGCATACAATACATCAAAATGAGATGGATGTGATGGAAAATGGATGGAAAATATAAGGATTAAGTAGGTTTCCCTAAGCAAAAATAGACCAAAACTGAGGGCCAACATCTCCCACTTGCTGATCTTCAAGCATGTCCTCATGCTTTTCGTTGTCTCATTGATCTTCTGCCTCTGTATGCTGACCTCCCTTGTGGTTCTACCGATGGCTCTGTCCCTTGAAGATAAAGCTTTCTCTTGAGCTACCTGTAGAAGGATATCTATGCTTTCATGTACTTCTCTTTTCTGGATGACTTTCTTTACCAATATATCATTATGGATGAGCAGCTTCAGATGAAAAATAAAACTTGAATTTTGCAATACATTCCGACATAGGATTCATGTACCTCTAAAATAAACAATTTTACTCAAAGCATCCAATATCAAGTTGCCCTTACATCTCATTAAAAGGAGCATTTTTGTATATCTAGGCATTCGCTTTCATTTTAGCCATTCTTTTACCCACTCAATCTACAAGATAGGGGTCGAAAGAACCATAAAAATATCCCAAATAGAAATGAATTTGAGAAAATGGCTACCCTGGAGCCTAATTAGGCTCGTTCTGAAGAAAACCCATGTTTTCATTTTTGAAATTTCTGTTTCATTTGCCCAGAAAAAGCAACGAAAAATAGTGGCCTTTTAAGAATTGAAATAACCATTTTCTATTCTGTCCATGCAATCAATCATTCTCCTGTATATACCTCTGTAAAAAAAAAAAGAGCTTTGTTTTGAAATTGAAATACATAAGAAAAATATCTTAATGTTATCTCAAGATAATATTCTTCTGCTCCTTGTATAATTCACCATGCAAGCCAAGATTCAATAACTAATCTTTAGCACTGTATGAAAAGAGAACTAAAGTAGTTTTCATCTTCATTCTAATAGCTCTCTAACAACAATGCATTTCTACAAAGATTCAAATGATTCGGCCTCTTACCACCCATTTTTGTCAGCAACATACAATACACAATATACAACCCTTGTTTGTCAATACAATCCAATCCCTTGCAGCACTCAAAATTCATTCATTTACATAATATACATTCTATGTTACACATTACAGTCCCTGTTGTACAAAATCATGTAATATATCCTTGTGTAACAAAGTTAAAAAAAACTTATTAGCAATACAACCCCTACTTTATAAAACAACACCAAAAAAAAATGCATCCTTTTCTCTACATAATGCGTACTACAGCGAAAAAAAACACTTAGTCTCTGCAATACATGGTCGCTGCTTTACAAAGCACACAATATGGTCTCAACACTCTGCTTTAATGATGCATTTGACATGCAAAATGTGGTTGACATGCCGCATTTTTTGCATAGGTGTATTGTAATGATCGTTTTGCATGATTTACGTGATTTACTCAACTCCTTAATTTATGCAATCACACCTATGAACAAATCTTGCTACATAATCGTTCACTTCATTAATGCATTGCTGTTATCTAATCCTTATATTTATTGTCTTCTAGAATCAAGGTGTAGTTTCGGCGTTTACCTGGTGACTAGCGAACCCTGAGGACTGTTTAATGGGACGCACATTACCCATATCTCCTCAATATTCGCTTCAATGCCTTAACGTGCTAGCTGGCGGCATAAATGAATTTTAAATAAATGACAGATATTTCTTAACAAAAAGTTCGGCAATCATGATCCCGACTTTACCTCTGTGATATGAAGCAAATCAAATCTAGTCTTATCTAAAGTTTCCACGAGATTCCGGGCAACCAAATGGTGCTATTTACCCACGGACTCAACTATTTTTCCTTGCCCCCTCTGTCAAAACGTTTTTAATGCTCTTAATCCTCCGGCTACTATTCTCTGGCAAAGAAAAAAAAATCATGATTCTGAGCTGCAACAATGGTAGAGCTCTTCTTTGCTGAACATACAACGTTCATTTCAAAACGTTTCTACCATTGACTGTAGCTGTACAAGGTTTTCGCTGTTGTTTTTAAAATACGTTTGGCTGTTTTTTTATTTGATTTGCTGTGCTCTGACTAGAATTTAACGTGGCTTTTTCTCTATTTTTTTAAAATGTTTTGACCCATTTCCTTGTGACTGGTATGTCGTGCATATATCCATCGAATCGCTGAATGGAACTGTGTTTAATTATTTTCATTGTGCTATTGACACCATCCGACATCCATACTTGATTTATTTGAAGCCATCCTTCCATTTTGTCATGGCTTGACATCGTGCATACTAACTTCTTATGCCGTGACTATTGTATATATTGTTTGTTTTGGATTCCACGTTGGTTGCATAAATCATGGTTTTATTTTTTACTTTCGCCATTACCTACAGTTGTTCACCATTCATCCCTTCTCGTATGAAACATGTACTCATAAATCATTTCGATTTAATGGTGCATATTTGCTATTTATAGCTTTACCCTTTGCGATATTACCATTGTGTGAGGATTATGAGCGCATATGTTTAACACATTTCTTTGTTGTATGGAAATGTTTTATTGCATATATATTTCCTTATGAAATATTGCATTTCTTTTTTCTTTTGTGCATGTATTTGAAATATTTCTCATATTTCTCATAATCTGAAGTTGTGCGTGCACATGTATTGCCTTTTTGAAATATTTCTCATAATTTTAAAACGACCATTTTTAGGTCATGTTTAAAATTGTTTCCACTAGACTAATGCTTGCTTTGTTTGTGCAGGTTCAACTTTTTTAAATCCTCACTTTGGTCCCTTTTTCTTTATGGAAAAATACTTAGGGTTAGGGTTATGAAATGAATATGGAATGTAGAAAATAAAAATAGGTAAATAGAGAATGATATTTAGGGTTATGAAATGTTAGGGTTATGGAATGAATATAAGATGTACATATGTACATTGGATTAGGTATAGGGTAGATGTAGAATGTAAATGTAGGATGGACATAGACTAATGGGTATAGAATGAGGAAAATGTGATGAATATAAAATATGCATTCAGGTATTAGCTCAATTTTAACAAAGTCTAGAAATTTCTACAAAAATGTAAATTTGCAAGAACAAAATTGTGCACTTATGATACTTGTACTTCCTTGTAGTATTGGATGAATGTTGTTGTTCTTTAACAATATTGGATGAAGTTGTCTTGATCAAATATCATAGATAGATAGAGCTTATTTATGCCTTCTATTCTAGCATCCTTCATTGATTCTGGTCCATTGATTGTTGATGTTGTTTAGGTCCCTCTGTAATTGATTCATAATAACTCAGGTCCCCTCTATCATGTACATTTTTATGTAATATATACATGTTTTTGCTAACATTTCAGGTCCCTCTGTAATTGTTTTCAAAAATATTTCAGGTCCCAACTACCAACAATAAAATTTTCGTCGTCCATTCAGCTGCACAACTAAGTTTCTTTTATGAACCTTCCCCCCTTGCTGATGGGAAGACTTGTCCTCAAGTCTTCTTTATTCTGGAGGATGATTCCTGCAAACGCAAAATGAAGAAATGGTAAAACAAAATAGAGAATTCATATTGGCCAAACTAGTTCGTTTTCTGATATGAATTCGAGTTTGTATTGTGCCACTTTCGTGGATTTTCACAACCAAACTCCTTTATTATTTTTTATCTTTTCCTATTTTTTTATTTTTTTCTTTTCTATGTGGAGGTGGGGTGTAATGGAGTAGGGAAGTATGAAAAGCTTATGAAAATAGGTTATATTGAAGTCATGATTTAGTGGTAAGTCTGGACTTCAACGTGCTTGGTCATGGAGCTTAACATACAGTATGGATGATGAACAATATGAATTCAAGTCATGAACAAATTATGATGATCAAATCATGAACAATATGAATTAAATATGAAAGGATTCTTTGGAGATTGATGTGACTTGACATGGTACTGAACTTGACTGCTTCTTCTGATGATTATCTTCATGTCTTTTTGCCTTGATCTCGATAATGTTGTAGGGTTTGTTGGTGTTGTTGGCCAACATCTAAGAGAAAGCTTCAAGAGTTTAAGTTTCATTAAATGAACTCAACATCAGGTGAATTTTCACTTTTCTTTGACTTGAACATTTGTATTCATATTCTGGAATATGAATTTCACTTTGAAAATTACTTCATCCATGGACTTCACTCATTCATTCTTCCTGTGACCTGCAAAAACATATCATTTTCCTGTAATACAACATTAGATGATGGAGGAAGAGAGGTGTACAGTCTCTCTTCTTCCAATAAATATGTAAATCATTACAATCATTTCTTATAAAACAAGCCGAATATGATAGACAAACATAATGCATTTATTTACTTGTTTCAGGAATGGTGGCCAGCCTAGACCTCCTAGTGGTATTTTGTTTACAAAATATTTGTTTGATATCCTATTAGAGTGATTCCAAATCCAAGTTGAATTGAATTCATATGGATACCTCCAGTATAAATAGGTTTTCAGAATGGTTTAAAATGATATGGTAAAAATTATAAGGAGTGCCATGTTTGATAGAGCTTCTTGTTAATTTTTAACTAGACCAATAGTCACTATTTGAAGTGTAACTTCTTAGACAAAGATCAGATCAATGTGATTCCACATGGAAATTAAATTAGATTGATTTTTTTATTTCCGGTAGAAACATGTTTTAAAAATTCTTATGCTTGATATCACAAAATTGGTGATGAACAGACCTAAGAGGCAAAGTTTTGCTATGCTGATTTGAAGACATGCAGTCGCTAAATGTGGCATAACTTTTTCATTTCACCTCCAAATGGGATGATTCAATTGTTTTCCTAAACTATAATTGAATATATATCTCCCATATAAACAGGTTTTGAAAAGAAGATGATTTTGGATTTCAAATATGCCAATGAACAGTCAAGACTAGAATTGTCACCATGCAGATTTTTCAACAACCAATTAGTATTTCAAGAATAACTTTTTCATATGATACCTGATTCAAGTGATTCAAAATGATTTGGAAACTAGCTTCCAAGGGATATATTCCCTATGAATTTTAGATAAAAATGATTCCATTAAACACCTCAAATATAGGCTGTACTAACTCTCTCCTCAACATTTCACTTGAGACCTAGTTTTGATTTTGATCACATTATTATTTGTGATATAAATTGAAAAATTCAGAATGGATTCCAAAACTAGATTTCAAGAGATATGTAAAAAAAACCATGATTTCAAAATGATCCTATATGGTTACTCAAAATTGGATTGTTCTTACTGCATTTTTCCGTGTAGTCCTTCAAATGAATATTGAACAATGATTTGAAGAAATTGTTTGAAACAAATTTATTATGGAAGTTTTATTGTGAATTCATTCTAATTTTTTATTTATTCTATTCTATCCTATTCTATTTTAGAAAAATAATTCATTCTCTCAAGTATAAGAGAATTTCTAGTGCATCCATTTTCGTAACAAGATCATAAGTAAACTCATATCGAAATTTGAAAAATATACTTCAATGAAATTTTGGACATGAAAATTTATTGGATAATAAAGATTTGATGAGAAAGAATGTTGAAGAATGGAGCAGTGTTGTAACCTATTATTTAACATCATCTTGTCATTGAAAATGGATTTTGTAGTTATTTTTTTTATTTTATGTCTTTATTGGGGGGTTTTGTTTTGGAAACCTAATTTTAGGATCTCTATTTCTAGGCATAAAGAAACATAACTAAGAGAAATGTATAATAGCTAAATTTTTAGTGCTTTTTTTTATCTTCTATCTGACTATGGTGATAATTACCTCCCCGAAAACGGTGCCAAAATGTTGGGCTAATTTATTGACTAAATTAACACAAGTATTTAATTATCAATCCGAGTTTGTAAAACTTGGAGGCAAATCCTCTGTATATGGACATCAGATATAATCAAGTTTAGAAGATAAAATTTGAAGATTTAAATAAGTACATATTACAAATATAAACCTATTTTAACAATTTCTAATTCATTTATGTAATATATCAGGGAAGAGGCTCCTAACTTAGGAGAACTAGGTTGTCCTTCCCTACAATACTACTTTCATGAAGATAAATCTAAGAGCACTAATTAACAATGGTTTATGATGCAGAAGACGTATAATAAGAGGCTCCTAACTAAGGAAGTCTAGCTTGTCCTTTTTCACAATCCTACCATATCACAATCACCATTACTTCAAACTAGAACTACAACAATAACTTCAAATAAGAAATGGAGAATGAAATTCAGTTTTAGTTCAAGATCAAATAGAAGGGGAATTTAAATTAAATTCCTTTGTGTCCCTTCATATGTATATTATAAGTAAACCCATATTCATTCAGCAATCATCACACATCTAAATACATTTGAAACAAAAACTAATCTATGAAAACTATGAAAATTGAACCAAGAAGTGTACTTAGCTTGGTGTGGGGGCCCTCCACCCTTGCCTTGCACACTTGAAGAAATATCAGCTACAACAACTTTAGTAAATCGACCAAGCATGAACAACAAATTGGAGTGAAACAAGTTCTTCAAATTAGCTCCCAAGTCCAATTATACAAAAGTTACATACAAATTCCCTTTTAAAAGCCATCAAAGTCTTGGCTTTAAATAGAGGTTTAATGAAACAAACTGATCTATATTATCTCTAACACTAATATCTACTCATATCCACCTATCTAAGTAAAACTCATCCAATTCATCCCAAGAAATATGGTCAATCCCATAAAATCTCAAAACTGCCCTATTTCCTAGGGATTTTCTGGTGACTAGTCATGTTTGACCAGCCTTGACCAGGCATAATAATATTATGCTTGGTCTGGCCAAACCAAGTGGAGTTAGCTTAGTCCTAGTTCCCAAGCTATCTATCCATGCATCAAACTCGAGCCCAAGTGTCCTGCAATCATGTCATCCACATAGTTATTACGGGAATTTCCGATTCAGTCCAAAATTGCACTTGAAACTCAATTTTCATAAAAACTTCTAGAAATTGCAAAATTTAAAATTAAACACCTGAATATGCATAAAATACATCAAAATGAGATGGATGTGATGGAAAATGGATGGAAAATATAAGGATTAAGTAGGTTTCCCTAAGCAAAAATAGACCAAAACTGAGGGCCAACAACAATATCGCCTACTTACATTTTTTATGTCCCTTTTAAGGAACAACTACCATTCCTTTTAAAGGAACAATACTTTCATTTTTTTACTTTTTATTGTTCCTTCGAAGGAACAACAATTTCAATTTGAGGTGTTTTTATGTTGTTCTGCTGAAGGAACAATACTTTATTTTGCATCTGTTTTACTTGCTATTTTGCTTAAGGAAAAACTGTTGTTCCTATTAACGAACAATAGTTAGGTGTGGAATTTTTTTTCTCTCTCTACCATTCCTTTTAAAGGAATTGCAGTTTTGCACGCAACTGTCTTTTTGTTTTTCCTCTTAAGGAACAACAGTTGTTCCATCTAAGGAACAACACTTTTTGAGTGCATTTTTTTGTGTTCCTCTTAAAGAACAACTCTTTTTTTTAGAATTTTTGTGAATAATGTTTCACCCATCATGATCCTTTCATGGAAAAGATACAAATATATGCAAGGAATAAAAAATTAGAGGTTACTAAAATAAGCAAATCAAAGAAAAATTATCATCTTTAATGAGATTGCTTTGTATTGATAAGAAAAAGGAAAGGACAAAACTATCTATATCACTTTGTTGTCCTTATCTTCACTAGAACTGAAATTTATTTATTATTTTTATCATGTTGGTCCTTCCCTAATTCTCATAATTCTCTTTGATTATTATTATTGAATAACAATAAGGGTATATTTTCTTCTATTTATATGTTCAGACTTCTTCCACCATCCCTACTCTTAAGAAGTGTTGAGCCATCCTCTATATGTAAATAGGAAGTGCTATATACAAGAAAAGAAAAAGAAGGAAAAAAAATATATATATATGATTATTAACAATTCTATGATTTTTCATATGGAGAATAGGGGGTCTCATCAAGAGCCAACCTACCATGATCATATGGGAACAGTGAAGTGGCATTTCCACTATGGCCACCACACCAGGGATATGATCTAATGGACGCATCAGAAAAATAAAAGTCCTTGGAATAGGAGGTCTCATCCCAAGCCAGCCTGTCCACCTTTCACTCCTTCCTGGTGAATTACATTATGATTCATCTGATTACTAAGCCAACACAATGGCCTCCATTATGACATCACAAGGAACTTTCCTAGGCATACATAAAGGATTATGGTTCCAAAGGGTGAAAAAGCAACTTTGTCAAGGTTATAAACACTTGTGGACAATAGAGCTCTGCTGATGGTATTGGAGTCATATTTTTCAACATCAATAGTAATTATAAACCCTTTTCTTATTTCTTTATCACTATTTCAAAAGAGATTATGTTCTCAATTCATTTTGAACCTTTTATGCATGAAATATCATTTAAAAAGTAAATCATAATGGTTTAAGTGGAATAATGACTGCATAGCATTTTACATACGTGAGCTGTCCTTATTAATTTTTCATATTAGTCCATAACATCTCGATATCTATTCACTATTTTCATCTTGAGCCTTGATTTCAACAACTCGACACTTTTTTGTCATCTTGTCATGAATATGTACACCTTGCCATTTTTACACTGTATGATTTCCATCAAGTATGTCGCCCCTCCATTTAACCAGTTCAGGATGACCTATCATTTTTTAGGGGGGTGTGGGTGATTACTAAAATACTCTTACATACATGTCAGTCTTTTATTTGGATGTACTAGACTGCATCAGATCCCATAATAGAATGTTTTAACAATATTAATGTTAAAAAAAGGGTATTATCTGATATGCAGAGTTTGTTGTTCCATTGTTATCTCTGTGTATTTCTGTGTAAAAATAACAGCGTGTAGAACTTAGATGAAATGGGAGGATGATCAGTACGTAGAAAGCCACAGGTACTAGCAGTTTGTGATGCTGCATGAGAAATTTTAGTAAGGGCTGGATGGGTCACATATTTTACAAGACTGGAGCAACCCCATGAAACTATGGCTATCGAATTTTTGCAGAGTTTGTAGGATGATCATTCCATAGTAAGAGGAAGAAAAATAATAGTGATGGATATAGTAATAGCTAAGGTATCTAGACTACTAGCAATTGGACCCATATGGACACATAAAAGATTGAGACTTCAAGATGCCATGGCCACCTTTCGAGACGAGGGATAGACCCTGATTTTCAAAGGAAAAGGAGTCCAACCTTCATCTCTATGAGAACCGTGGAGAAAACTGGCTAGAGTAGTGCAGAGCTACATTACATGTGATGGAAGAAAGGATGTGGTAAGACCACAACACCTCAAATTCCTAGCAGTACCAAAATAGAAACGTGCCGTAAATTTGCCTGCATATTTAAATTTTTTGCTGCATGATGTTGCTCAGAGGATAAAAAAACCCTGTCGTATAGTTACTGTAGTGAGCCACCATTGTTTAATTCGATTGATAGTAAGTTATAGCCTTGCTCAGCAACATACTAGTTGGGAAGAATTTTCTATAGATGAGGGATTAGCCTTACTTGCCCCAAAAATAAAAAGAACCACCAGCACAACAAGAAGACCACAAAAACATAGACGCCCTTCTAGATTAAGAACAAGTAGAGGAACAACTAAGAACCTCTAGGGTAGTAGTAGCCAACACTTAGAGTTACCTAGACCTAAAGATCAACAACCCTTACAACTAGAAGAATGACACAACCAAGAATCATAATTTGAGGAAGAAACAGAGCATACTAGCGAAGAAGAGAGGGAGGAAGTAGAACTTCCCTTAACCCCCAGCGCAAGTCCACCACAAAGCCCATTATAGGAGGATGAATTGGCCCAAATTTTGGCCAATATGAGTGAATATATTCAGCCCCAAAGTTCACTCAACCTTAATATTGAAGTAGACCAATCACAAGAAAACTTTGCCCACAACAAGAGTATATTAGAAGAAATAAGTGATGAAGTAGAAGCAGGAGCAGAAGCCACTCAGGAAGTGGCAGACCAAACTAGGGTTACCTCTCTAGAGGAAACTAGAGAGGACAATGTGAACACATAAGATATGTTCCAAACAGAGGAAATGGAAGCTAGTCAGGGCAAAGACATAGTCCTTAGAGAAAAAAACCCAACTGAGCAGCCAAGTCCAGAAAGAATAGAAATGGTTAAGGAAATAGTTGTTCCTTCCAAGAAGAAGAAAAGAAAAATTAAGAGGTTGCGAAAGGAAAATCAAAAGCTACAAAATTTAGTGAAACAAGTCAAAAAAAGATAAGGGCACTAAAAAGGGGGAAAATCTAAAGAAGAACGCCAAAAACATTGAATGCAACTATTCAAAATGAATTCCATGATACAAAGGCCATGGAGACTCAAACTGAGCCCATACTCATTCAAAATGATAAGGAAGAGCATGCAGTTGTTACAAAAGCAACTGCCTAAATAGAAAATTCACATTTCTACAATATAGTTGTTCAAATGGAGGCATTATCGTCCAACAATGTGGCCACCCAAATAGAAAATTTGGTTGCCCATAATAAAAGAATTTAGATCTCACGCATTCCATTCCATGATAAGGGGACAAAGACTATAGGCACTCATTATTATAATAAAAGTACCTAGATAGGTCCCCAAGCTAAAGATGTTTTGATAGGCAACAACCCTGGTATAACAAAGCTCTAAGAGGACCCGGCACAGGCTCAACTAACTACAGAGAAGCTTGAGGAAGAGATTGTTCCTCAAGAGAGATACCAAGAATTACATAAAAAATTAAGCGACATCAATGCATTAGAAAACGAATCCTTCAATAAATATTGGAGGGCAAAAGAAAAAGTTGAAAAGATAAAGAGAAAACTGGGAATAGTTAGGTGTCAGAGGGATACGCTTTGTTCCCTTTACACAGATTTTTTAGCATGCACGTCCCCTACCAAGAACTATGCTTTATTTTTATTAGAAAGTTATTTACAATTAAAAATTAAGGCTATTAGGGTAGGGAAGCCTATAGAATTAAAAACTATTGAGGATTTTATAAATTGTTGTAAGAACCATGGAGTAAAAGTTCAATGATTACTCTGTGAATTTTATTTACATAGTTTTATATTCAGAGATGAAATGGAGAAGAGTCCTAGTCATTTTGTGGGTGATGTATAGTTTCAAGTGTTCATTTCATTTGTTGTTAACCAGTTGAAGTGCCTCAAAGCCCATAACACTTTTCAGAGGCAAGAAAATGGCTTAGACCTTTGGGTCACTGGTGAACCGAAAAACCCATTACAACTGTTGGCTAAACATAAAAGTATAATGCAAAAGGAGGGAGTAATCGAGGCCTTGGTACCCATCCACAAAGGAATTGTCCAGCAAGGGATAGAATATATCCTCTCTATCAAAGACAATTCCTTGGCAGTAGCTAAATTCATATCGAATACTTCTAATCGAAATATACAGGACAGGGAACCATTCAAATACAAAAACTTTAATTAGTTGCAGATCACCTGGTTACCTATAGTAAATTCATCTTGAGGGAAGGCCCGTATTGGCTAGGTTGTAGGTTTCGAAGCCCTGTTATCTAGTATCTTGTAGAAGGGTATAAAGCTATATATGAATTTCCTGAAGAGCAGACAAGGCCCACCTTTGAAGTTTTGGCTAAAAATCATGGCTTTATACCACCTCATGACATTCCTTCTCCAACCTATTCTTTGACTGCTTTGCACACAAACTACATGGTTTTCATGAAGGCATGATGTTAAGTTATGGTATGTTCTATGCTTATAACAGTTTACTTCTTTTTCTTATGATATTCCATATACTAGCAATCACATGTACACAAAGTAAACTGTAGATAGAACATTAAACGATTGGCAGAAAACAAGCCAAGACAAGAGATACAAGATGTGGTGGCTAGCTAGGGACAAACCCCACAATGTGTGGGGAAACCCATTGATCAAGTCTTCTTTTATCTTCAATAATTCAGCAGAGACAAATAGTACAATAAATCTGATTCATATCAGTAGTAGCAAACCCTAGATCAACAACATTAGCATTAGCAGCTTCATTATCAAACTAGGGCAGATGATATCTCACAAACCGACCATCAGATTGACTTCATTGCACCATCAAAAGTTGCAACTTCCAAAGGAGGTACAGATGAACCTACAACATAGTTCATATGAGGAAATACTTTGGGCCACATAGGTCAATCTTTACTTCTGCAGTTGCAGCTTCAGTTTCAACAGTTTCTGGCTTCAAACTAGGGCAGTCGATATCTTGCAAAACATTCGTTGGATTGACTTCATTCCACCACCAAAAGTTGTGGCTTTTAGAGGAGGTTCAGATGAACCTACAGTGCAGTTCCAAAGAGGAGATATTCTAGGTCACGTAGGTCAATCTTTGGATCTGCAGTTGCAGTTTCAGGTTCAACAGCTTTCGGCGTCACATGTGTGAGAGAGAGAACCATTTCTGCGCAGTAGAGAAGAGACTCATTTCTGCGCAGTAGAGAGAGAGAGAGAGAGATGTAATGAGAAGAGTGAGTAAAAATGAGGAAAATTCCTCTTATATTTATACACAACGTTGGTGTTTGAATAGATGTGACTGTTGGGCTTCTGAGCCTACATGAGTTGTAGGTCGGCTTGATAATAATTCCATAATCAAAATAAATTCATATCTCCATGCATACTTATCGGAATAGGATGATATTTATACCAATCCTACACCTCTTGATGAGAGGAATCTAATAAAAATATTATCAGCCATGAATAATATGACCCACATGAAGTTTTTCCCTAGTTTCCAATTTTAACACTCCCTCTCAACTAGGGAGAACTTCATCTATAATCTATCTATTGGTCGTTACTATTCATCCATCAAATGCACTTTCCTATATAGCTTGAACCTTGTCGTGCTTTTCTCTATTCTTCCTGTTCTGCTTTATCTTGTTCTGCCTTGTACTGATTGGTATTGTTTTGCTTTGTTTTTCTCTGCACTTGCATTGTTCTGTTCTGCTCTGCTTTTGTCTGAATTATGAAGAAGAAGAAATGATCGAGTATGTATCATACTGACTCAAATTCAATCTCAGAGTATGTACCACTGGTCCCAGACCAGTCTCGATCAACCCGAAGTCAGCATCATAATGAGTACAACTCCACTGGTCAAGACAAGTATCATCCTCCACTGGCTCAAAGTCAGTCTCAAAGTGCGTACCACTAGTCCTAGACTAGTCTCAGCCGACCCAAAGTCAACTTCATAGTAAGTACCACTCCTACCACTAGTCCCAGACTAGTATCACAGTCTCAGAGAGTGTACCACTCGTCCCAGACCAGTCTCAACCGACCCGAAGTCAGCGTCATAGTATGTACCACTCTCACTGGTCCCAGACCAGTATTGTACTGACACGAAGTTAGTCTCATAGTATGTACCACTGGTCCCAGGCCAGTCTCAACCGACCGGAAGTGAGTTTCATAGTATGGTACAACTCCTACCATTGGTACCAGACTAGTATTGAAGTCTGAGGAAGTGTACCACTGCTCCTAGACTAGTCTCAACCGACCCAAAGTCAGTGTGATAGTATATACCACTCCCACTGGTCCTAGACCAGTATTGCACTAACACGAAGTCAGTCTTGGAGTATGTACCACTAGTCCCAGACCAGTCTCAACCAACCCGAAGTCAGCATCAAAGTAAGGTACAAATCCTACCATTGGTTCCAGACCAGTATCATTGATCCCAGATCAATGGAATACATCTTGGCGTAGGGAGTATGGTAGATACAACGATGCATCCATCGGTACTACTATGGTCCCTAACCTCATTTCCCTACTCATTGATGAGATCAGAGGTACTTTCCATGAGTCCCAGACTGCATGGGTAGGATGCCTCGATAGGATAACTAATCAATCCTATCCTCACAGGAGAATACATCAATCCTGCTACAATCGCCATGGAGAACACATCAATCTAAGCCTCACAGGAGAACACATCAATCCTGCTAGAGTTGTGATGGAGAACACACCAATCGAGGCCTCATAGGAGAACTAATCATCCTGCTACAGTCACCATGGAAAACACATCAATTCAGCCCTCACAAGAGAACTAATCATCCTACTACACAAGAGAGCGAATCATCTAGTCCCACAAGAGAGCAAATCATCTTGTCCCACAAGAGAGTGAATCATCTTGTTCTAGTGTGCACCACCAGGGGAGGGTGAGTCACATTATGGTCATATGTTGCTCCAGTAATAACCGCAATCCCTCAGAGCTCCTAGAGCTCAATGTATGCAACATGCAGGACCCTTGTACAAGGGTTTCTTGACCACTCTAGGTCATTTGGGAAAATCACAGGTAGATCTTTCCTCGAGGATTTGACAAGGTGTATCGACCTGTACATCATCTTAATGCGATGGAACCTCCTTTCTCATCGACTTACCATATCCCAAATGATGTCTATCTACTAGAGAAATTGATGAATACGAGATTCCTTAATAATTGAATCCCACCTTTGGTTGTTACAGAGAATCACAGTGGTATCCGATGTAAATCTAAACAGCTCACTAAAGAGCTTTCGAAGCCAGACTGCGTCACATGAGGTCATGCTAGCAACAATATATTCTACTTCGGTGGTGATCAAAGCCACCGACTTCTCCTTCCTACTCATCCAAGATATCGAAGCAGAGCCCAAGGTGAAATAGCACCCATAAGTTCTCTTATGGTCCACCACACTGCCTGCCCAATCAGCATCAATATATCCAAGTAATCTCACATCTTCAGCAGTGTATCTTAACCCATTGTGCCATGAAGATATCTCAAAATATTCTTGGCATCAATCCAATGAGGCTCAACCAAATATGAGCTCACAATGCTAACTGCGAAACATATGTTCGGATGGAGGTTCACCAACAACATCAATGCAAATTAGTTTATGAAACTCAGAGGCATTTCCCAAAACTGGTCCGACATCACTATCATATAAATTATAAAAGTTAAGATCCTCGGGGTAGTCACAGGCTTGTAGTCTATCATACCAAGTCTTTCCAATATCTTTACCACATATTTTCCTTGAGATAGAAAAATTTCCCCCAGCTTCTACCACACTTCAAGTCCTTGGTCCTTCCTTTCAAATTCAGAAGCCAACTACCTCTTACATTTGTGAATGAGAGGGTTTGCACCTGTTAGAAAGAGGTCATCCACATACAACACCAGTATGAGAGGCTTGTCATATTCAACCTTAAAGTAAGGGTTAGGATCAACTTCACTGCTAGTGAATCCCATCTTCATCAAGTAGCTATCGATCCTCTCATACCATGCTCGAGGTGCTTGCTTCAGCCCATAGAGAGCCTTCTTCAACCTACATACATGATATTTTCAATCAAATCCTTCGGGTTGCTCCATGTAGACCTCTTCTTTGATCAAGCGGTGTAAGAACGTAGTCTTGACATCCATCTGATGTAGGTTCCATCCTTGTGAAGTGGCAAGGGCTATGATTGAGCATATGGTCATATATCTGGCAACAGGTGCAAATATCACATCATAGTCTATACCTTCCTTCTGGGAGAAATAACAAGCAAAAAAATGATCCTTATACTTTTCCCTACTTCCATTTGCTACATGCTTTATCTTGTAAAGCCATTTGGAAGTAGAAACTGTCTTGTCCTGGGGTCTGGGAACTACTTTGTAGACATCATTCTTCATGATAGACTCATATTCTTTGGTCATAGCATCCTTCCATACTTGATGCTTGACGGCGTCTGAGAATGATGAAGGATTATTTTGTATGATCGTGCTCATGATGGTCAGGTATCCCTGATACCTATTAGGTTTCTTACTTTCAAAAAAGGTTCCTCGGGGTGCAGCATGACCTTCAGCATCATCAAGTAGCCCCCTAAGCCATGAAGGCCTCTTCCTACAAGAGGAAGGTTCATGTGGAGGAGGATCAATCGGATCCATGGGTTCCTCCACATCAGGCATTAATTCATCATTCTTTTCTTTCGGTTCCCTAGTGTCAGCTTCTTGAGAGCTCCTCAAAGTTGGAAGATTGTTCACCTTGCTGAGAGCCATATCTTCATCAAAGGTGACATCATGACTAATTATGACTTCCCTTTGACGGACTACATAAACTCTATAGCCTTTAGTATTTTCCCCATAGCCCACGAAAATTCCCTTCTTTCCAAATGCACCTAATTTATTTCTTTTCTCTTTCGGTACATGGAAATATACAGGGCTTCCAAAAATTCTAAAAATGAGAAACATCAGATTTCTTACCGGTGAACTTTTCTTCAGGAGTCTTTGTTATAGACATTTTTGAGCACTGCAACCCCCATCATACATGTCCATAAACCAAGGGCTTCTAAGTCCCTAAAAGTGTTGCTTCACACCCTAAAGGAACAAGGTCAGCTGATTACATCATGTCCCAGAAGTTCTCCACAGAAAAATGCTCAGAACTAGTCAAAACTTGACCATACAGACTTCCTAGTGCAGAGCATGCAATGCATCTCACTTGCTCAATGTAAAAGGTGCAATGCATACTTGGAAGCCCTTCTGTAGGGTGCGATGGGCGAGAGTAGACAAATGGCAGAGACAGTTTGGAAGGTGGATGATCATGGAATCTTCCATAAACTTCTCCTGTGACACTTGCCTCTCTGAATTCACCCAGGGATGAGTAAGAGATCATCAATCTCCAAGTGGAATCAAGAACTATCAGAGTGAGGATGCTAATCAAAATCCCATAATCTAACTCACCCCCCTACAATCATCTATACATGGATCCCTCATCACAAAGATCCAGAGGCTGGAATCTTGTATCTTGTAAATAAGTGTTGTTGGTTTCCTATTGTAATATCATAGTGTTGGGTGATCTAAGCTTTTCATAAGGTGAAGAAGGGCTTTCATGCTAAGTGCATGACACTGGGTCAGAACAATTGGCTATAATCCTCTTTGTTATTATTGATATTAGTAAAGCTATTCAAGTTTTCCTCCACATTCTTGTATGTTTGATAGTATATGCATTTGTGTGGTCAATACATATCTAGTCTTATATTGTTTATGATTGTAGATCTCTGTTCTTTGATAGTATTATGCTGCTTTGATTCCACAGGTGCTCTTTGAAGCTGGGTAGACGAAGGAGGAGAATCAAAGATCATCAGAAAGGAGAGGAACAAGCAAGGAACCAAGTGCAAGACTGAGGTTGGTATCCTTTGTTTCCCTCTCATCTACTTCTCATAAAGGAAAGCAAAAGTAGTTTTTGTTTTATTTTTTTCTAAGATAGCTACCAGTCTTAGGGGGACTAGTAGCTCCAAGTGGACACTAGATTTCCCGATAACAGTCTTGGAACCTGATGCTTAATGAGGGCATATACAGTGGTGTTTGTAATTTCAGCCCATAGAAACTTCAGAAGTCTTTGATCATGTAGCATGGCCCGGACTGCTTCCACAATCATATGGTTCTTCCTTCCCACGACACCATTCTACTCAGAAGTATGTGGTGTAGTAGTCTCCCTCTTAATGCCAGCCTCAAATATGCCTGAGTGAACCAACTATAATATATCGGAGGTCTTGCTTTCGCTTGAGGGGAACGATTCCCTTTTGAGCTTTCCTTCGGCATATCCCGGACATACACCTTCTTTCTCTACTTGGAATTCAAGCACCCCTATCACCATTTGTTTTACATCAAGTATAGCTTTATAATGAAGGCGAGCAAACCTACTATGCCAGCGTTTGGACTGAAGAGATGTGTCATAAGACATGACACCTAGTGGACTTCCATATAATGACCCAAGAGTAAAGGCATCTTTAACATTGTAGCCTTTGTCTTCCATTGGCGAGATGGACACTAGGTTCTTTTGAGTTGAGGTGCATTTAATACACCCTGGACTTTCTAGCCTTCTTGAATGGTTGTCCTCTTCTTCAATTCCCAGCTCTCCTCTTACCTTTGCTATTGAATTTTCCATCCCTTTAATTACCATGAGAGGGATTTTGACGATCGTCACAGTGAGAGTCCTTTCTATCAGGGCATTCCCTTGTATAATGACCTGCTTTATTGCAAATGAAACATCGTCCTTTTCTTCCACCCTTACATCTAGCGTTTCCTTTTGATTTAGACCCAAAATTATTTCTTCTCTTAGCATGAGAAGAAAAAGCAGCAGGAGGACCTTTAGGCATGGGAATTTCTTTCTCTTCTACCCTTGTTTCTTCTTGAATGCATCTAGCAATTAATTCCTTGAAACAATGAATTACATTATCATTCAGAACAATAGTCCTAAACACGTACCATTTGGATGGTAATCCTCTAAGAGTCATGAGTGCCATTCCCATGTCAGTGATAGCCTCCCCAATAGATAGGAGATCGTTCCTGATTTCAGTGATCCTTAAGAAGTATGCTTGCATACTCTCATCTTTACCCTTCTTAATTTCCTTTAGCTTATTTCTAAGAAAAAAACCTTGATTTGCATCATTTACTTTAAATAAACTGACCAGTCTATCGTAGACTTCCTTAGAGGTGTCCAGTTTAGAGATGTAGGCCACCAAGTGCTTGTCGATAGAGTCTCAGATGATCTTGATGTTTTGATTTCTCCATTTTTCCATTTGTTCCAGACAGCAGCGGATGCATTTTATGGAGGCTAAACAATATTTCCTCTTACATGGTCCAGAACTCCTTAATCTTCTAGGGTTAGATCAATAGACATCTTCCATCCATGATAGTCAGATTTCTCACAGATCTTGTCTTCGACAGGAAATAATGTTGAGGACCCCATCATTCTTTTAGGATAGCCTTGCCAATCTTCTCTTTGGTGATTGCTCTTGCTCTTGCTTGGGCTTTTTCTTCACCTCAGCTCTGATACCATGTTAAGTTATGGTATATTCTATAATTATAATAGTTTAACTCTTTTTCTTATTATATTCCATATATTAGCAATCACATGTACATAAAGTAAAGTGTAGATAGAACATTAAACAATCGACAGAAAACAAGCCAAGACAAGAGACACAATATGTGGCGGCTAGCCAGGGACAAACCCCACAATGTGTGGGGAAACCATTTGATCAAATCTTCTTTTATCTTCAATAATTCAGTAGAGAGAAATAGTACAATAAATATGATTCATATCAATAGTAGCAAACCCTAGATCAGCAGCATCAGCATTAACGACATCATTATCAATCTAGGGTAGATGATATCTTACAAACCGACCGTCAAATTGACTTCATTCCACCACCAAAAGTTGTGGCTTTGAGAGGAGGTTCAAATGAACCTATAGTGTAGTTTGGATGATGAGATATTCTCAGCCACATAGGTCAATCTTTACTTCTGCAATTGCAGCTTCAGTTTCAGTAGTCTCCGGCTTCAAACTAGGGCAGTCGATATCTTGCAAACCGTTCGTTGGATTGACTTCATTCCACCACCAAAAGTTGCGGCTTTCGAAGGAGGTTCATATGAACCTAAACTGTAGTTCCAAAGAGGATATATTCTAGGCCACACAGGTCAATCTTTGGATCTGCAGTTGCAGCTTCAGGTTCAACAGCTTCCGACTTCACATATGTGAGAGAGAGACCCATTTCTGCGCAATAGAGAAGAGACCCATTTTTGCGCAGTAGAGACAGAGATATGTGTTGAGAAGAGTGATTGAAAATGAGGAAAATTCCTCTTATATTTATACACAGCATTGGTGTTTGAATAGATGCGACTGTTGGGCTTCTGAGCCTCCATAAGTTGTAGGTCGGCTTGATAATAATTCCATAATCAAAATAAATTCATATCTCCATGAATACTTATCAGAATCGGATCATCATTATATAAATCCTATACCTCTCAACAAGAGGAATATAATAAAAATATTATCATCCATGAATAATATGACCCACATGAATTTTTTCCTTGGTTGCCAATTTTAGCACATGAAAAAGGGTAAGCAGGGGAGTGTGTTGGGCTATGGTAAAGGTATGAATTTCACTTTTATTTCCTGATCTTTTTCGTAAATCATATCTCCTTTATATTATAAGATGTTAATATATCAAAGAATTATAGCAAAAACAAGGGAGTTATTGATTATTGCAATTTAGCTAATTATTGTCTTTTCTCATTCAAGAAAAAGATAAAATCAAAATTACCATTTTGGGGAAAAAGACAAAGTGAAGTAACTATTGTTCCTTCACTAAGAATCCATATCTAGATAGCAAGTCAAGGTTGGAGTGCGTAGTTAAGGATAAGAATAGAGGAGTTCACAACATCAGTGCAAAAGGCAAAGAGATAACTAAAGTGAGAAGATTGAGTAGATCCCTTAGGATCTCTTGATCCTGAGGGATTGTTATTACTAGTCTATCTGCTATTCCTGTTTTGACCCCCTAGCCATTATAAAAGGGACAATGATTGTAAAGAATGGAGATTCATCATTATTCAGAAATTGTTGTTGTACTTTTACTTTGATCATCGACTCTCGTTAATTAAAACAGAGTATGACTAGTTGTAACCATTTTTTCATATGATTAATACATAATCTAGTTATTTTTCTTCCTTCTATACTGAAGTAGTCTGGTAGTGCTTCACTAGCAGCTAATGGCCCAGCCCTGGTGGATCCACTTGTTATTCTATACCATTCCTTTACGATCTCTTTTATGTGATGGTTTGGTTTGATCTTTGTTTATTGGAATCACATTGCTATATTGTTTCTTGTTTCTAGATTTAATGAATTGCTCTATTATATATGTTGTAACTAAATTGCATTGTTGTCTCTTCTTGCCATAATAATATTATTAATCTCTGTAACTATATTTTTATGCTATTAATTTTTATTGCAGAGCTTAATGGTAAATTCCAGTAAATTAACTTTGTTGTTCATTACAGTTTCATAAGTTTTTCTGTTCATTTGTACTAAATAGCATTACTGTTCATTTCCTTTCTATAATCATTTGGTTTTGCCTTTCAGCATTGTTACAATTAGCATAATTATCCCATTTCTGTCAACAACATTATTCATTTAATTCATTGTCAGTCCCAATTGGTTATTTACTGTGCTATGTGAGATCAACAACTGTAAAGGACATTAGCTATCACTGTCAGAGTTCTCAGATTGAGGATCTTATTTATGTTTGATTTCATTTTCATTAGTTAAAAGAGGAAAGAGTTATTTCTATTGTATCCTTGATTGATTATTATTGTTAGCTACCTGAGTGAATGATTTATTTTCAAATCATTGAAGTTCTTTTAATTGTAAGTAAGTTTTATTTCAAGCCTCTATTTACTCTTGTATTTGAAAGCACGATACTAAAATTTAGAAACATTACTCTTGAATAAATAGCCGCCACAAACTGTGTACACTCTTGAAATATAAAATCTTTCTTGGATTGATAACTAATGTAGGATATATAGGAGTTAAAAAGACATATTTTATCACTTAACACCCACTGTAACTAGTTCAAGAATCCCAATGCATGGTACAGGCAGGTAAGTGCAATGGTGTAGGCATGTGAATGCACTAGTGCAAGAACATCCCAAAGTATAATAAAAGTAGCTTTAATCCTGGAACATACAAGCCTTAATTAAACTGACATTAGTGATGTTTTAATCAAGTTAAAACAAAGAAGTAGCAAATACTCTCAAAAAATAATCATTTAGCCAATCGACAAGATGAGAGAAACAAACAAAAAATAGGACAAAATAGAGACCCAACATCCCCCCATGCTGACCATCTTGCATGTCCTCATGCAAGGAAATCTAGTGTTGTTACTTCCTCGCAAAAAAAGAAAATTAGAATAATTGTAGGCTTTTCAAAATGATGTTCCTGCAATTTTTTGTGATCAGATTTCATGCACTATATAAAGCTTTCTCTAAAACAGAGTGTTTGCTTGACTCTTTATTTGCTTAATTGATTTCAAGAACACCTAAAACGAAATATGTCATGAAAAACTAAAATGCACGAATGGTGTTATTAATAGCTAACTTTTAATATTTCCAAAAGGATATGTCACATGTATCTCTAACAAAAATTTACACTTTGAAATCCTCATTGTAGATATGAGTGACATGATTTAAAAGCTATGGTCTTAAAAGTGGACATAGAAATATGTTCCCACAGTAAATATCTCACCATTATCTATGTATAGTTGAAGCTCCACTTTCTTGGGCACAATGAATTATCTGCATTAAGGGCCCCACATCCATAGAATGCATTCCAAAATGATAGAACTCCAAGGTATAAAAACATAAGGATTTTAAACCCATTCTCAATGAGACTACTAGTAAGTTCAGGGAAAGCAAAAATAACCAACTAAATTATAGTGTAGAGTTAACTTTAATATCACATGCATGGACTTGTTGCTAGCAGGTGTCTATAGCTTCGATAGGGGTACCTTTTAACCTTATGAAATGCTTTTGTCCCACCAGTTCAATATAGATTTAGAGTCATTTAAGAATATTTTATTTTTTTCTCTTTTTATAAGTTAATTGGAGGCCATTGTCCTAGCTTGGTAATGAGCTATTGATAGTGCCATTCACAAGAACTAACAAGAATGAACAATTCAGCTCGCGATGAGACCTGTTGTCTTCCAGTTTTTCAATTGAAAGCCATTACCTTGGCTTTCTGACCAATGTGGTAATGCCATTCTCCTTAGGACCCACGATCATAGTAGGTTTACTCGCATTGAGATCTCCTATCCCTTAATTAATTCGTTTATGTTTTTAAAAAAAATCTAATTATGATCAACCTCAGATGGGTTACTTAATAGGTGGGGAAGCAAATATACTCCTTAAGAGTATATTCCATAAGTTGATCATGTCAGGGTTCTTTATGAAAGCATATTGGAGTTTTGTTAGCATGGTCCACCATAGGAGATTTTTCACTGGTCCATTCGAATGGGAATTTGAAAATATTTTCTGAATGATAGTTTGTCAGAATAGGAAAAACTATTACATGTAACATAAAACAATATCATTGACTGACATGTGGATCAACAATCAAAGTCACTTTAAAATATGAGATATTAAGTGTAAATTTCTTCTAACAAGTCTTAGCATGGGAATGCATGATAATAGAAAGTTTTTCCTTTTAGGGAATCACAAGCTCATGAGCATTGTTATTCATTTTTATTCATTATGCTCCTATTATCCTACACTATTTTTAAAGAAAGAAATATGATCTTTGAGTGAAGCCATACTTCCAATGAAGCCATGTGCATAACAAAATACTAAATATACTCACACTCAGGTTTAAAATGCACACTTTAACACATATCTAAGTGTGAGAAATCGACTTACTTACTTGATATGGTACTGAGAGTTTTTGAATGATGAGGGAGTGGGGTGTACTAATAATTTTTTGGAACCACAATTCAATAGGACACACATATTCATGGTTCTCCAACTTGTATAGGTCTTCCACAGCTTGAAGTTTTCTCTCTTTAGATTGACAAGGATGGTTAAGGGAAACTCTAGGGTTTTCTTCTTTGTGAGCTTCAACAATAATTTTCAAACAAGTTTCAATCATATATTGCTACTCTAATGGTTTATGGATTAAAGTTTCTTCCGAAGGTAGATGATATGTTATAATAGGGGAAGTTTCTAGATTCACTCATCTCTCCTCTCTAAAAAATATGAAATTACATTTGATAGGGGAGAAAGTAGAAAAAATAGGTGTTTTAAATTGATGTGAAACTTCATTGATGAAATTAGGGTTTGGTTGCACAAATGGTTGGGACCATAGAGAGGGATAACATTGTGGTACATGGGATGGTAATTGCAACTCTTGTGGCTCAGGTAATGGAATTTGCATGGGGAATTTCCCTAAAGAGGAGGTTGCAAACCATGCTTGAGGTTGTGGGAATATCTGACTCAAGGAATAGGGCCATTACGGGAATATGGTGGGTTATTGAATCAAAGGAGGATTATAAGTCTTCCATGGAATTGTGGTGTTGTATATGTGTTGAGGAACCTACTAGGGATAATAAATATTACTCCAAGTATTAAATGATGATGAGTTTTAAGTTATACCTTGTTATCACTCAGGTTGTCCCTAGGCTCCTATTAGGGATACGGCCAAGGTAACCACAAACAAATCTTCTGATTGCAGGTTCTAGCCCACCTGCAATCGAAGAGGGCTCTCTCCTTTAGATTCAACCTTAGTTGATCTAGATTCAACCTCAGTTGATGATTTTAGGCTAGCTTTCTGACTTCAAGGGAATGTTGATTGTGATTGGGAGGAAGGTAGGATTCTCGAGTAAAGAGGCACAGTAAGGTGTTATAATTTCTGAACCATTGGGCATGGAGTCACCAGATTGAGGCATGCGAGAGTTTTCTTGGTCACAAGGGGATATGGAGTGGGATAGCCACGCAGGATACAATACTCCGGCTGCTGAAAGTACGGAATGAACATCAGGGATGAAAGGCAAAAGAGAATCATTTCATCATGCTGACAAAGGGGAGAAGTGGATGAGTGGGATCCTGGAGCAGTTAAGAATTCCAAAGACATGCACTCATTTTTGAAAGAAACAGGGTAAACCAGAGAATTTAAGAATTCTAGCTCATAACTGTTTCTGAAGAAAACATCGAAAAGTGCAGAAATTGAACTTAAGGTGTATTTAAAAAAATCTTAAGCTATTCTTTTTTCTTGCAACTTAGAAAGGAGGAAGGATGATAAAAACATAAAATAAACAGGGAAGAAGAACACATTGGATCATGCAGAGACACAGGAATTCCGTGATCATTCCTTGGCCAAGAGAAAACAGCAAGTTGTTTCGCAATCCATGCTTTCAGCAATCTTTGATTATGAAAAATATGACGGTTACAGGGCGAGTCTTTACTCAGAGAGAATTGCTGGAAAAGAAACTGACCAACAACTACTACTACCAACCAACCAACCCTTCACAATATCGCTTCGGGTGGTATTTATAAACAAAATATCAGAAAGACACCGTTACAAGTGACCTTGACAGGTCTGCTTAGAACTCTTCAAAATCTAAATGCTGCTGGAAATAAATGCAAGTAAATCTTTTTGGCTGCACTGGGGGCAGCTGAATCGGAACAGGTGACGAGGTGGCCCTTGGGGACTAGATGCAGTGCTGCTGGAGTGAATGTGCTTTGGAGCTGCAATTCGGCTTTGGTGCGAATTGAATGTGCAATTATTATGATTTGAGAGCCTCAAGTATTTTGCTTTCCTTCTATGAATCTGCTGGAAGATATTCAATTTTCTCTTGCTTTGGGCCGCTACTCAAGATATTCTCTGATACACTTTTCCGCTACATTGATGATTTCCACTGTCGACTGATACTCTTTGACATGCTTGAGGTCTGCTGATTTGATCTGATACACTTTAAAATCTGTGAATGATCTGCTGTTGTCTACAAACCGGATCCTTTGGCACGATTGGGCGATTTTCGGGCTTTTTTGGTGCGCAGTGGGCTCGGCAATCAGAAGATTCCCTGAAGATTCCTCGAAATGGCCCATTTCCTGTAGCGATGCGCGAATAGCGCCCGCTATTCGCGCATCGAAAACTGCCTCTGTTTTTTGATCTGGAGCTCCGAAGTGCGACTTTTCTTCCTGCGCGAAGCTTTCTCGGCTTTTCTGGCTGCTGACGTAAGCACTGTGTCGGCTGTACGGTGGATGACGTCATTACTGGGTCCCTGGTGTAGCACGACGTGGTGAGGTACAGGGTGGATTATGGTGAAGAGACTCCAATGCGATATCGCGATATCGCGTCGGCGAGAAAGAGGGGGATCATTGGGTTGGACATTTTGGTGCTTGCGACTGTCGATATGCGATATCGCGATATCACATCGGCGAAGATGGAGGGGTGATCGGATTGGACACTCGGCACTTGCGATCGCCGATCGCTGATTTCGCGATGTCGCGTCGGCGGGGAATGGATGGGCAATGTTTTGCATGAAAGTGAGAGGGCGAGGTTGCGATGCGAAAACAGATTTGAGGGGAAAAGGTAAGTAAGTGAGTGTGAAGGGCTTTTGATGTTTCGGAAGGGGTCCGACTACTTCGGGGGAACTTTATACTTAGGAAGGAGTCCATAGTATCTGGAAGGTGGTTTCGGAGGTTAGGGTTCTTGCTTAGTTTCTGATAAACTAAACAATTCCCGGGGACTGCTATGGTTATTTTTCAACCACGGGGAGGGATATTACATAGGGGAATTTACTTAATATTAATACAGGGACGGGAAACATAGGGAGCTACATAATAATGTTATTGGTTAATATGGATATGGTAAGAAAGCGCTAAGTTCAGGGGGAACTTAGGCTGTTGCAGGGGGTAGGACCATACTTCGGGAGAGGATAAGGAGCAACTTTGAGTAAAGCAGATCTTTACTCAACCGGAGTGATGAAGATGATGAATTTAAGAGGTGTCAAGTAGATCTTGACCTCTTATGGGGATGTTAGTTAATGATCGGGGAAAGCAGAGAAGGGGAGTTAGTTATACCTCATTTGAGCCTTTTGCTTACAAATCTTTGCTGATTATGTTCTGCATGATATGATACTTGCACTTGGAACTTGTTAGCAATTCAACAGCCTCAGAACTACCTACCCAACCTACTTGCCTAGCATTTTTTCTTCTTTTGCTTGGGGGTCCACTTAGACTTGCAAACCCATCATACATTTTTCTTTTGATGCTTTCCTATCTACATACTATCCTTATTTCTTCCAGAGCCCAGATTAAACTGTTGGACTCTTCTGTTTCTCTACCTATCTAAGAGTCTGCCAAGATTAAACTGTTTGGACAGACTTACAATCTCTATATTCTAAAACATGAAATTTAAACCTAGGGAGACCAAGATTAAACTGTTTGGACCTCCCTTTAACTAGAAGTAGCGATACCAGGAAAACTTTACAAAATTTGAAGGCATTGAATGAACTTGAGGTAGCCTTCTTCATTTGGAGACTGCTTGAGCAAATATGGAGCGTTGCAGCAAAGAAAAGTACAACATATTTGGCTTGTGAAACGCCAATCATGAAAAATGAATACCTGCTGCAGCAGGAGCTAATAGTGGCTCCACTCGGGGATGGCTTCCCCTTGCGGGAAGTCAAGAACAGCGGGCCAGAATGCCTTGATTTTTAGTTTCTTGCTGTCCTCTCCAAAAGTTTATTTCCTTTGGCCGCTTTATTTCTTCTACCTACCTACCTACCCTAACCAGCAACTTCTTTGCCGTTAGGTAAAATCAAATAACCAGTGCAGCCATTTAAGCAATTGTAAAACAAGATAATCTTGCTGACTGATCATTTCTGAACGCAAAAGCATCATCCGGGCATATGCTTTTACAACCAAAATTGTGACCTCCGTCACTTGGCACTGAAGCTTACAGTCTTCACTGAGAAAACATGTTAGCAAAATTTTGTTAAGCCAAAGTTCCATGTAATCTGCGATTGGATCAATGAACTTACCCTGCGAGAGAACTTCCTCTGCTTCGTTTGAGTCTTTAATAGAATCATGCAGAGTCTGTGAATTAGCAGGTGGTGGCATCTTCTCCTGAGTTGAGGACGGGAGACTTCGACATGATTTAGGATCTTCCGGGTCGAGGGGAGCAGCTGCATCTTCGGTAATGAGCCTAGCAGATGATCCTTCTGTTTTTCCCTTGGATCCCAGATCACACACAATCCTCAGGTCCTCAGGCAACAGTGTTCCCCCCTGAATATGGGCATGTAGGCTTAGGTATGATTCCGGGTTCTTTGGGCTGGAAGGATCAGTTACATCGTCGGTAATGACCCTAGCCGTTGATCCTTCTGTCTTTCCCTTGGAACCCAGATCATACTCAAACTGTAATTCAGGAGACAACACTATTTCCCGTTGAAC
>APFE030258166.1:166241-202537 GCA_000404065.3 Pinus taeda
GCTCATAACTGTTTCTGAAGAAAACATCGAAAAGTGCAGAAATTGAACTTAAGGTGTATTTAAACAAATCTTAAGCTATTCTTTTTTCCTGCAACTTAGAAAGGTGGAAGGATGATAAAAACATAAAATAAACAGGGAAGAAGAACACTTATTGGATCATGCAGAGACACAGGAATTCCGTGATCATTCCTTGGCGAAGAGAAAACAGCAAGTTGTTTCGCAATCCATGCTTTCAACAATCTTTGATTATGAAAAATATGACAGTTACAGTGCGAGTCTTTACTCAGAGAAAATTGCTGGAAAAGAAACTGACGAACAACTACTACTACCAACCAACCAACCCTTCACAATATTGCTTTGGGTGGTATTTATACACAAAATATTGGAAAGACACCATTACAAGTGACCTTGACAGGTCTGCTTAGAACTCTTCAAAATCTAAATGCTGCTGGAAATAAATGCAAGTAAATCTTTTTGGCTGCGCTGGGGGCAGCTGAATCGGAATAGGTGACGAGGTGGCCCTTGGGGACCAGATGCAGTGCTGCTGGAGTGAATGTGCTTTGGAGCTGCAGTTCGGCTTTGGTGCGAATTGAATGTGCAATTATTATGATTTGAGAGCCTCAAGTATTTCGCTCTCCTTCTGTGAATCTGCTAGAAGATATTCAGTTTTCTCTTGCTTTGGGCCGCTCCTCAAGATATTCTCTAATACACTTTGTCGCTACATTGATGATTTCCGCCGTCGACTGATACTCTTTGACACGCTTGAGGCCTGCTGATTTGATCTGATACACTTTAAACTCTGTGAATGATCTGCTGCTGTCTACAAACCGGATCCTTTGGCATAATTGGGCGATTTGCGGGCTTTTTCGTCGCGCAGTGGGCTCGGCAATCAGAAGATTCCCTGAAGATTCCTCGAAATGGCCCATTTCCCGTAGCGATGCGCGCTATTTGCGCATCGAAAATTGCCTCTGTTTTTTATCTGGAGCTCTGAAGTGCGACTTTTCTTCCTGCGCGAAGCTTTCTCGGCTTTTCTAGCTACTGACGTAAGCACTGCGTCAGCTTTATGGTAGATGACATCATTAGTGGGTCCCTGGTACAGCGCGACGTGGTGAGGTATAGGGTGGATTATGGTGAAGAGACTCCGATGCGATATTGCGATATCGCATCGGCGGGAAAGAGGGGGATCATTGGGTTGGACATTTTGGTGCTTGCGACTGCCGATATGCGATATTGCGATATCGCATTGGCGGAGACGAAGGGGTGATCGGATTGGACACTGGGTGCTTACGATCGCCGATCGCCGATTTCACAATGTCGCATCGGCGGGGAACGGATGGGCAATGTTTTGCATGAAAGTGAGAGGGCGAGGTTGCGATGCGAAAACGACTTTGAGGGGAAAAGGTAAGTAAGTGAGTGTGAAGGGCTTTTGAAGTTTTGGAAGGGGTCCGACTACTTCGGGGGAACTTTATACTTAGGAAGGAGTCCATAGTATCTGGAAGGTGGTTTCGGAGGTTGGGGTTCTTGCTTAGTTTCTGATAAACTAAACAATTCCCGGGGATTGCTATGGTTATTTTTCAACCAGGGGGAGGGATATTACATAGGGGAATTTACTTAATATTAATACGGGGACGGGAAACATAGGGAGCTACATAATAATGTTAGTGGTTAATATGGAGATGGTAAGAAAGCGCTAAGTTTGGGGGGAACTTAGGCTGTTGCAGGGGGTAGGACCATACTTCGGGAGAAGATAAGGAACAACTTTGAGTAAAGCAGATCTTTACTCAACCGGAGTGATGAAGATGATGAATTTAAGAGGTGTCAAGAAGATCTTGACCTCTTATGGGGATGTTAGTTAATGATCGGGGAAAGTAGAGAAGGGGAGTTAGTTATACCTCATTTGAGCCTTTTGCTTACAAATCTTTGCTGATTATGTTCTGCATGATATGATACATGCACTTGGAAATTGTCAGCAATTCAACAGCCTCAGAACTACTTACCCAGCCTACTTGCCTAGCATTTTTTCGTCTTTTGCTTAGGGGTGCACTTAGACTTGCAAACCCATCATACATTTTTCTTTTGATTCTTTCCTATCTACATAGTACCCTTATTTCTTCCAGAGCCCAGACTAAACTGTTGGACTCTTCTGTTTCTCTACCTATCTAAGAGTCTGCCAAGATTAAACTGTTTGGACAGACTTACAATCTCTATATTCTAAAACATGAAATTTAAACGTAGGGAGACCAAGATTAAACTATTTGGACCTCCCTTTAACTAGAAGTAGCGATACCAGGAAAACTTTACAAAATTTGAATGCATTGAATGAACTTGAGGTAGCCTTCTTCATTTGGAGATTGCTTGAGCAAATATGGAGCATTGCAGCAAAGCAAAGTACAACATATTTGGCCTGTGAAACGCCAATCATGAAAAATGAATACCTGCTGCAGCAGGAGCTAACATACCTGGCAATTTATTTATTTCCTTACTTGATTCCTTAAATACTGGTTGAAACCCCGATGATTATGGGAAATAATTCAATGAACGATCCTCCTTACACTACTTTTGTTCATCTTGCAAATCATCCAATTGTAAATTTAGAAAATATTTTGTAGGTCCTATTTTTGTAGTAGATTCCAACTATTGAGAAGAGAGTTCTCTAGAATTATTACTGATCTTGGATATTCCTCTTGAATAACTAATGCACAATTTGCAAACATCATCATATGGTAAGTGAGAAGCATGACCTGCTCCCATCAGATTTAAAGGTTAGAAGAAATCATCTTTGGTTTCTTTGAGTAGGAGTTTTTTCAAGGTCTCTTTTACCAAATTCTTATGTTTTTATTTTTGGATGTTGTCTTTAAATTGCTACACATAATCCTCCAAGATTTCATTTTCCCTTTGTGTTATTCCAAAAGTATCTCCACCGGCCTAACAATATTCTTGATATTTCTCCAAGAATCCATTCTTGATGTCTTCCCATGTTTGAACGGAATTCCCACCAAGGCTCATCAGCCATCAAAGAGTTTCTCCTTTATGAGTAAGAGGAAACACTTGCAACCTTTGAGAATTAATACAATAACCATATGCTCTACAAACTACTTCAAACTCAAATAAGAATGTATATGGGTATTCATTTTCCAAGCCATGAAATTTTGGTAGTGCAGATGGGGGAATATTATGCATTTCATCCATTCCTAGATCTTTGATAGGAAATTCAAAAGTAAAAATGTTTTCCGTTTCTTACCAAACTAAAAGAGGTTCTCCATGTACTACTCTGAGACTCCTTCTTTGAGTGTTCCTTGAAACTAACCAGTGAAATAGGTGCATTGAATGATTGATATTAGCCTCAGAACTCTTCATTCAAAAAAATGCCTCAAAATACCATTTCTTTGTCTTTAACAAGCTCATTGGTATATATTGTTAGCACGTGGTTGAGTAGATAAAGGGGGGGTTCTTACAACACCCAATAAATGAAAAAAAACCTTAAGAATAATGTAGGAAAAAATAAACTCAACGTAAATAAAATTTGAAAAAAAAAAACTAGGTAAAGTGAAAACCAAACTCCAACAGGTTAGCAAGGTCAATCCCCTAACCACCTCCCTAGAAACGACACCAAAATGTTGGGTGCAGTATAGGTCCTATAAATGTACCAACATTTAATTTTTCAATACGGAAAGCTCGTGAACTTCGAGATGCAACACTGGAAATGCCAGAGAAATCCCCTGACAAACTAAAAAGTAAATGCTAGTCTATCTTGCATATTAATCCCTTTAGTAAATGGAATCCTGCACTAAAGAGAATTCAAGAAAACATCAATCCAAACAATTAAATTGCACGAAAAATAAAAGGCAATTAACAATGTGAAATGAAATTCTAATTACAAGCAAACGGAAGGGAAATCTAAACTAGAAATAAAGCAGTGCTAGCATAATAACAAAAAGACTATAAATGATGGAAGTAATTCAAACCATTCTACTTGCCCTAATTCTACCTGCACTAATTTTTCATAAATTTAACTTGAAAGAATCAGCAACATAACAAGGAAATTGACTATGTAATAAAACTCATGAAGGAAATTAAATTAATGTGAATCTCGCCTTCCTTGTCCCTGAAATGAATCATGGAGAACTATCCATAAGTTAAAGGAAAGTAAATATTATTGTTGACAACTTGTTCTCATCAATATTGGCTCCATGGCATATAAGTAGCATATGTTTTTTTTTGTAATCATTGTTGAAATGAATATGTCAGTACCTTAAAAACCATAATCACTCACATTGTTTTCATGTTCTGGAATATAAATCAATTACAGTTTATCAACACATAAGGGGATATTGCAAATAAGAACTACTGGAAGAATATCTCAAGTGTAGGCACAAATCTCAGTGACATGAATAATTTCTTAATGCGCCAAATCAAAGAAGTTTAGAGCTGAAAGGAAAACGTTGCAGCAAATTAAATGAAATTAATTTACAGAAGGAAAATACACTTGAAACAATAAAGTGTTTCACACGACAAATAATAATTTAGATGTTATTTAATCTAAAATATGAGAGAAGTGTCAAGTTAGTCTGGTGGCCAACCCATCTAGCTCGCACCCTCTTTGAGTGCCTCGTTCACACAGAAATAGAAATCATTAGATGCAATAGATAATTAAATAGAACATGCTGGGAAATTGCTTGAATTGATTACTGAAAAATGTGTTTACATTATTCAGAGATCACTCAATTCGAGCAATACCAAAGGAGTGATCCGCAGCTGATGAATTGCATGAGGCTACATTGGGACAACACCTCTTCCCTTTTGCGCCTTCCTGTGATGTGCACTATCCCTAGCTAGGTTGATTTCCATCCTTACTGTAATTAATTGATTAATTAAGCTGACTATCACTCTAGGTAGTTTATATAAGCATCGATTTACAAATTAGGGATTTTTTAATGGCAAATTAAAATACATGAAGATTATTAACATTTTGTCGAATTAGGAATTAATTTGAAACTGAGTGTCAAAAGAGGGAACAATTTTGGTGAATCACTCATCTTTTCCTTGAGTGGTTGTTGGTATAAGGTGCGATTAACTAAGAGATGTGGTCTTCAAATATGGTACTAGAAGATTAAGGAATGTGAAAAATATCTAAGATGTTATGCTGTTGGTTGATTCGATGGGGCTCGAATCATGTTATAAGTCATTGCACTTATTACCGCACAAATTACAGATGTCACCATGTATATCCAAATTGTATATTTGTTGCCACTCGCTTGTGATCCTATTATCCTTGCTGGATTTGTTAAAGATCCTAAGATTTGTCTAGATATTGCTGCATTCATTGCGATGGTCGCTCCAATTGCTAATCCCCCCAATTCTCCACCGCTTTTGTATTAGTGGCCACCCAGAAACCACAAACACCAACAATTCGAAAGTGAAGGACTGCCCAAGGCTGTCTCTCCACTCTATCAAGTGTGTGAAGGCATTTCTTTGTGCCATCTATAGTGAATGAAAGATGTAAATGTGGATGCCCAGGATGTGCTAAACATAGTGGTTTTATTGTTAAGATTATACACGGTTTGATGCTTCTATTTGCAATTCATTTGAACATCATTCAAAGTTAGAGATAATTCTCTTGGTTATTTTGACAATATCAACATTGTCATGAACCTCTAGGTACATTTTCCCATGGTAATTACAATCAACTATATTACCCAAAATACAAGATGTACTCCCAACACTCTGCCTAAAAATCTAGGAATTGTATGCTTCACAATCTTCCTGTTCGAGTAGGGCCCCGGTGAAGCAATTAAGAGGAGCAACACAGAATCATTGGACTCATAGTGTAGGAACATAAATGTAGTTCAGGAATCCTTCATAGTGAAGGAAGCCCACTATAACTAGTGTAAGAATCCATATGCATGGTGAAGGCAAGTAAGTGAAATAGTGCAGGCATTTGAATGCATTGGTGCAGGCACATCCCAAAGTATAATAAAACTAGCTTTAATCATGCAACGTACAAGACTTAATTAAACTCACATTAATTCTATTTTAATATTTTTGAAACAGATAAGTAGCAAATACTCTTCAAAAATAATCATTTAGCGAATCAACAACATGAGAGAAATAGATTAAAAATAGGACAAAACGGAGACCCAAAAATTACTAACCTTCTTCTAGGCACCATTACACTTATGCAACAAATGCTCTAGGAGTGAAATTGTCTCAATAATCACAATGGTTAGAGTTTTAGATTTTGATGTGCCCTTTTATCGAATTTGGAACAATTTATGAAAATCAATGATAGTGCAAAAGAAGTGTATATAATTATATGTTGTTTTTGGTACTCTACATTTGTGCTTGAGTTGTAAGGAAATATAATGGTATAGCTTTCCTTTTGGCACAAACAAAATAATCCAATCATAATTATTTGATCCATGGAAAATAATGTGATCTTTGTATAATTTTGGATTTTATGAATAAATGTATCATTGAGGAATAATATATTTTTATTTCAATGCAATTTATTTTCTTTTAGAATAAAAATGAGAATTATCTAGTATTTACAGTACCAAAACTTTTGTTTAGAAGAAAACCTCTAGTTTGGCTTTAGATTATTAAGCTCAAATGTCAAACATCCTCACTAAGTGAAATATAAATATAATTTCTACTTCTCATGGGGATTTTAGACATCTTATGTAGCACCAATCTTGGAATTTCTTATATTTTCCAAACGACCATATTTTGGTTCTTCAACTTCTACAAATTTCTTATGATCATTTTCCATACACATGGATCAAGACTACAAGTATCATTTCTAAAGTTAAATAGGAACTTGGTGATTTGATAGAGTTGATATTTTTCATTCTATGATACTATATACATCTCTAATTGCCTGGTCTTCATATATATCATTTGTGTAATTTGTATGTAAAGTAATTTTTGGTAGTAGGAACTAGATGGTGGGAAACAAGGTTTCATTACAGACAATATGAATATCATACTATTTTACTTCTTTCATCTATATTACTTTTTCATAAGTTGTGTGTTTTTGTGAAAATATAAAGTCACACTTTACATGGTTTAACCTTTTAATTAGAAGTTATGATTTAATTGTTGTTACATAATTGATACAAGCTACAATGGAAAATAAAATTTTAGCAAAAAGGGACTATGCTGATCTCCTTATTAATGATAAAGTCATTGGGCTAACATGGGTCCAACCTGTAGAGTCTGGAACTTATTATGCCAGAGAAAGGGTTAATGCTGGTTATGCTACAATTTGGATAATTGATGTCACTCAACCACATTTGGTTGATGAGGATGTTAATGAAGAGGACATACATCCATGGAACATCATGGATTTTAGACACAACATAGGTAAATCAAAATATTGAATCATGTTCTATATCTTATTGAGAGTATAATAAATGTTTTTTTGAGTAAATACTAACCTTATTTACATTTTTTTATAGGTGCAATTGTTTCTTCTACAATTTCTATTGGAGGCAAGGTAGCTCTTCTCCAACATGGAGTGAAGGTGGGTGAGGGCTCCATATTCAATACAGAGCTTGCACATAAAGTGCATGGAAAGATGGTAAAGAAAGGATGTAGAGTGGTTAAAATTGAGAAGGTTTTAAAAGATGATGCTCCTCTACCATATCTAACAGGATTTGAGCATACACTTGAGGGTGCATTGGAATCTTCTGAGATTTGGACAGAATCAGATTTGGAGCCTCACTTTCATGATCATGCCATAAATATTCCCCAATATAAGGTTAAATTCATATGTAAAAAGGTTTGTCTTACACATGAATGCATGGGAAAAAGCATGTGCACTTCTAAAGCAATGCTAGTTAATGTCCACTAGGATGACATTGTTGAGGGTGAAACACTAGGTGAAAAGGACTTTGGTATTTTTCTACAAGAGTTAGATGGAAATTGTGAGAGATGAAGAATTGGGGATAATTTAATACACTATTTGGTTATATGGCCAATAAATAAGTTGGTGGACAACAAAGGTGTGATATTAAGGGTCAAGGAAAAGTTGAAGGAGCCATTAGAGGAAATGGTGATATGGGATTTTATAAAGGAAACAAATCCCTTAAACAAATGGGATGGGTAACATTGTAAAGAAAAATATAGAAAGTCAATTAATATGCATGTAACAAGGCCATATAAAAGTATTAAATGAGTTATGGCTACAAAACAAATTGCAAAATGTCAAACAAAAATAGATGAAGAGAAAGAAATTCGACTTTTGGGAGGAGATGTATGTTGTAGAAATTATTTTCTTCAACATGTGGATTAGAGGGCCAATGCAGGTTCTAGAAGGGGTATGAGAAAAATAAATAAAAATGGTATTAGAGAATTTGTCTTCAATTCACTCATGTGAAACACAGTCATGTCAAAGGGCCATGGCCATGGCCTACCACCTCTTGCTAGAAATGTAAAGGAAACGAGATTTATTGGGAGTATTATTTGTAAGAAAGCATGGTACAAGATACATAAAACTACTCAAAGAATATTCTATACTACCTACATTATTTCCAACATGGACAAATCAAATCTATCCATGGAAATGCCAAGACATGCAAAGAGCGAGCTCACTCAATGGCAACCATAGAAATATTGCAGAAAATTGTAATGGATAATTCAGATTTTTTACTAAACCAAACATGTCAAGTTGAATAAGATGGAACATCTACTCATTTAAGATTGCTTCCTTCAAATTACACACAAATTTCTTTGTTAAAAGAGATCAACGACTGTCTTCAAAAGATCAATTACCCATCAATGTCATAGTCAACATTGAGCAAGATATGGAATATGATGCAGAGGTAACACTTCAACCCAACTATCATGTAAGGTTAACATTAAACCACACTATACAACCCAGGTTAATGCTCTGTTTCTAGGTGATTAATCATTTATATATTACTATGGGTTAATAAAAAACCCTCTGCAACGTTACTCCCGATCTACGTGGCTTATGGGACCTTTCAGTGTGAATACCCATAATATAACTTTATACCATAAGTTAAGCACTGAGGCAATAGCTTAACGCTTTTCCATAAACCTTTGTGGTGACTTGATACTTTTCTCCTAACCTTTCTTACTGAGAACTTGAGTCTGTGCCACAATCTCCACCGTTGCTTCAATGTTGATCCAGTGACTATCATGCCATCACGCTTCAACTAGCCTGATAGTTACTATTTTGTAATCATGTGAGATAATCGGGTTTTTCCCCTGTCCTTGTGCTACGTGTCATCGTCACAGCTCATCACGTGAATTTTAGAAATACCATTTAATAGGTTTTGTCTATGCAAGATATTGTTTACCACTTGCCTGCTAGAACTCAAAGAAGTTAAACTTCTTTTGAATAACTCATCACGTCTGTTTTTTATGCTAACTTGTTTGCATATTCTGACATGATATCTATAGATCTCCTCTGATGGGTCGATCACCACCACTTACAATAAACATCACCGACTGTTGATTTGTGAAATGTTAACTGATTTAACATGTGATCTGTGCTTTCATATTAGCCATCCATCCTCCATTTCCAATGAGATAATTCTCAATATTCCTTTGTCTACTATGAAAACCAATCACACTCACTTTTGGCTCATCCCTCCATCCATTCAAAAGTAAATCTTGATCTCTACATGCCTATAGGTTTTATTAGACAATTAAATGTTAATCCTGTAAAGGAAATTCCGCTAGTTATTCTTGCTACTCAACACAAAAATTCCGCAGTATTTGTCAGAATCACAGTCAATGCACCATAAGGCTATTAAGGCACATACATACACAAATTCCCATAGATGATATATATACAAATCCACACTTTTTTTGTATTTTTATAAAATATTTAGAAGGAAAATAGTCACATTCAACTGTTTCAATTCCTTTCCATAAAATCCATCCAACTCTCTTCCTAACTTGCCACTCTTGCTGTTGCTATCCTCTAGCTCTCTAACCCATGGCTAGCCTCTAGCTAACCTCTGGCTAGCCTCTCGAATTACTCAAAAGATCACAATTTATACAAAATAGATTCATGAGCCAATTTAGTTCAGATCCAACAATCTCTCATTTTCTCCCAAAGTATCTCTCTGATTCCACTCTCTTCTCAAATATAATCCCAAATTAATCATCTGAATCCCTCAAATTGTCACTCTTCCTAAGACTACTTAACTGTCTCTAAGATCTCTACATTCATGACATATTCTCCATTAATCAAATTACATTCCAATCTCTTTAAAACTCAAAATAAACTTCGAAAATTAAATAAATAATTAACAGAACCCACTCCCTTTAGTAAATGTGTGATAAGACTCTTAGGTCTTATAAACCTTGAAGAATTCTCCTACATTAGGCTCCTTAGGTTGAAATAATTCATGGACTCCTGTGCATGAGTCTTCCCACTTCCTCTGTTGTAAACATCATCAAATTTCATCTTCCAACTGGCTACTTAACCTCTTTCAATTGCAGGTGCATTTATTGCCTTCTCCTTTTCTCCTAAATGCGATACTCTGTGTTCTAGATGTCCATTTTCTCTATTTTCATAAACATCTCCTTTGCATAATGACTCAGTGTTGATATCTTGCATAAACAACTCCTGTAACAACATAAATTTATGTTCCTTTGTTTGATGTTGTCTTATCATCATCTCAATAGAATTGAGCTCCAACTTTATGTATTTTCCACTATCTTCTACCTGAATATTCATTCTAATTTCTAACTCAATCACCAAAATCCTCTTCTATCTATAAATCATTTCCTTTATGCTATCATCTATATCATTCCATCTTTCCTTGACTTGCTGACTTTGACAATTCCTCATGCTCATCACCTTTATAGTTTTCACCATCCACCTACCCAATATCTTGAGCAGAATCCTCCCAATCTCAAAAGAAGATTGTTTCTTTCTCGATACAAGAACATATAACCTTTCAACCACATACTATCCACCAACTGTGACATTTTTAGTTGTTGAAACTTGTTCAATTCTCTCCATGTCCATTCCAATTTTCAATTGCACATTCAAAATAAACTCTCGAAATTCAAATCTTCTTTGTATCAAAAAGAAAATTTGTTTTTGGATTGTACTTTCACATCCTCTTCAGTTTTATTTCTCTTCTACAATGACTTGTTTAATAACTATGCCAACTCTCCTTCCTTCATCCAGAACTTCTGATTCAACTAGTTGCTTTCTCCCATCTTCTTGTTTCCATAAGAAAAACCATCTTTCTGCAATTATGGAACTTACATACTCCTTCATGTTTACTTGTGCAAAAATATCTCTGAGAGCAATTTGTCCTTCATCATGAAGACCACATTCAACAATTAATAATTCAAAATCATAAAACACATTACATTTTCCATTAATTTTGCTCCATAATTTCTCTGATTTCTCATCCTCTTGATATGCATATGACATGCCAAACTTGTCATGTTGTCTTATTTTGCAAAAGTCTTCTTTGTCTTCACTTTTTTCTAAATGTTGTCTAATTTCTGAATTATGTTATCTTCTCTTCTCTTTGGCCTTCCTTCCTTTCACACTTCTTTTCATTCTTCCTATTTCTTCCCTACAAATCTATAAGCCACTACATTTCATTTTCCATTCCTCCTTCTTTTCAATCAAAATGTGTCAATCTCCGATTTTATTTGTTTTTGTATAGGAAACAAAACCACCACATACAATAGATTTTTCATTCCACTGTAGAGTCCCTTTTACAACATTAAAAATTATTATCAACGCCATGCATATCACATTCCACTAAACTCCCTTGCTACTCACTACATATGCATAGTTCACAAAAGAATCCTCGCCTTCATCCTCTGAGATTACCTGTCTCTTTCCAAGTTGTTGATTACATTCACCCTTACTCCTTTTGAAATTTGTACAAATAACATTGTCTTCAATTTTCTGTTGTGCATGAGTCTCTACCAACATCTCTTTAATTTCTTGATTGTCCTTTTTTCCTTTCTTCTTGTCAACCTTTTCTAGACTAACTATTCCTCCTTGGGCTTAATCCTCTTTATAAATATTTTTTCTACTATCCTCCATAGTACACTTTTTAGTAAGAGTCCTTTCCATTAATGTTCCACTATGTCCTTCCAAGGCAATTTCTTGCCCATTAACTATCAATACAGGTTCATAATTTTTGAAAAAAAATTGAAGAGATAATTCCATTACCTCAAGTGTTTGTACTATACATATAGTCTTGCTTTCTCCTGTCATAAGGTTATCTTCATACCTCTTTCCTACTTCTCCTTTTGCAATCTACACTTTCTTTTTGTCTCCAGACTGTCTGCCATCTTTTTTCCAAGTCTTACTAGATTCATCACATTCAACTTCCTTAGCAGTCTTCAACATTTGTCCATCTTTATTATCTTTGAATACATTTTCAATCAAGAACTTTTATATTACATCCATCTCTTCTAGCAACTTCATTTCTTCAGCAACCTGCATAAACATACCTTCTAAATGTTCTTCATTAACTACATACATATACAAATCATTAGTTTCAATAACACTAAGCTCCTATTTCTTTGATGTCCCAATCATCACATCTCTCTACTGATCCGAACTTGTCTAATAGTTCAAAAAATCATTAATGATTCCTTCCTTAGCAAGGTAAACCTCTTGCTTAGGTCTACAATAGTTATTTTTCCTCTCTAACTTAGTTGCTCTAAGTTCCTCACTTAATTTGATATACATTCTCCTCTTTATCTGTTTTTGCAACAACTTCCACTTTATCTTATTTCCTTTCATAGTCCAACCATACCTTTGGTCTTTTTCACATTGTTCTAGTACAATTATTATGGCATCCACACTTACTTTCATTTCTACAATGTATCTATCAAATATCTCTTGACTCATCTCCTCTTCTTTTCCATTTTCCTTCGCATCTTTCTTTGTTCTGTTGTGGCTTCTCTCTGAACCCCTGCTATGACTGTCAGCAGTCATTTTCTCTTTATCTCTATGAGCTCCTCACTCACTATGAGCTACACTAAGCCTTTACAATAGCAAGTCCAACCTGTTGTCACTTATCTCACCAATCCCCTTCTCTGGACTTGGTCTTTTGGAAAGCATTGATTCTCTATATCTGGAACCTCTTGAGCACTCTCTTCTACTCTCTTTAGGCTTATATCGTCAACTCACCTTCTCTTGAGAATAGTTTAATTGTCCTCCCTGTGTAACCTTTAGCTGGAATATTTAGGTTCACTGGCACTAATACAACTTCTCTCTTTCTTTACACAGTCTGTGATTATGTGTTGTTTCTATCATTCTCTTTCCTTATAAAAAAAAAATTCAAATGAACCAACATCAAAATATAACTCATACTTGATGATCTATCTCTTTAACCTTTCACTGGCTTGGGAATACACATATTTCTTTACTTTTCACTGTCTTCACTTCAGTTCTTCTTTACATTGAATTTATTTTCTTGCTGAGTACATCCATTTTCACTTCATTTCATTACAATATCTCTGTTGTAATTTCTGCATTTGCTTCTTTGTCATAACTACCAGCATGAAACTTCATTACCTGTTACTTGCATTCACCTACATACATCATTGAAGTTTTAAAGCCTACAAGATCCTTCATGATCCTGTCTTCCTCAAATCCTTTTTCCACAGTCTATCTTGAATGAACCGACTGAAGTATTCATTGCTTGTAACACATCTTGTGTTTTGATCTCCAAACACCAATTCCTTTCAGATCATATCCCTCTATATGTAAATCTATTACCAATGCAATTCTACACATTTTGAGAATAAAATTCAATCTTTCAACCAATCTCCACAGACCATTAATCTCTATTCTGATATCAAATGATGCAGGGGTAACACTTTAACCCAACTATCATGTAAGGTTAACATTAAACCCCACTGTATAACCCAGGTTAATTCTCTTCCTCTCAGTGATTAGTCATTTATATATTACTATTGGTTAATAAAAAACCCTCTCCAACCTTACTCCCAATCTCATCAATCAATTCTATAAAATGTGGCTTTTCAACTAATTAATATTATTAAATGAAATATTTTACAACCCTTTATATATGTCTTGTGGGACCTCGTGGTGTGAATACTCCTAATATAACTTTACACCATAAGTTAAGTGTTGAGCTAATGGCTTAACGCTTTTCCATAAACCTTTGTGATGACTTAACACTTTTCTCATAACCTTTCTTGTTGCGAAGTTGATTATGTGCCACGATCTCCACCATTAGTTCAATGTTGATCCAATGACTATCATGCTTCAACTATCCCAATAGTTATTGTTTTGTAATCACATGAGATAAACAATTTTGGTCCCTTGTCCTTGTCCTACATGTCACCACCATGGCTCATCGTGTGAATTATAGAAATACCATTTACCAAGTTTTGTCCGCATGAGATACCGTTTACCACTTAGCTACAGGAACTCAAAGAATTTAAACTTATTTTGAATAGTTCATCATGTCAATTTTTTATGTTAACCTACTCGCATGTTCAAACACGATATGTATTGATCTCCTCTGATCGAATGATCACTGCCACTTACCATAAACGTTGCCAGCTGTTGACTTGTGAAATGTTGAACGATTTAACATGCAATATGCACTTTAATCTGAGTTGTGCATCCTCCATTCCCAATGATGTGACCTAATCTCCATTGTCCATTCAGATTCACTATCTCTTTATAATCCTTTAGGAAGTTTGGAAGAGCCTGCATCCTCCACTATAGAAGATAATTCTCAATATTCCTATGTCTATTGTGAAAGCCAATTGCACTCACTTCCAGCTAATCCCTCCGTCCATTCAAAAGAAAATTCTGATCTACACATGCCTATACCAAGGTTTTATTAGACAATTAAATGCTAATCTAGTAAAGGAAATTTCACTACTAATTCATGATATTCAACACAAAAATTCCATAGTATTTTTCAGATTCACAGTTAATGCACCATAAGTCTATTAAAACACGTACAGACACAAATTCCCACACATGATATATATACAAATTCACACTGTTGTGGTATTTTTATAAAATATTTACAAGGAAATCAATCACATTTGACTCTTTTAGTTCCTTTCCATAAAATCCATCTACTACTCTTCCTAACTCCTCACTCTTGCTCTTACTATCCTTTAGATCTCTAACCCCTAGCTAGCCTCTAGCTAACCTACAGCTAGCCTCTCGAATTACTGAAAAGATCACAATTTATACAAAAATGATTCATGAACCAATTTAGTTCAAATCCAATAATCTCTCATTCTCTCCCAAAGTATCTCTCCAGCTCCACTATTTTCTCAAACAGAATCCCAAATTAATCATTTAAATCCCTCAAATCCTCACTCTTCCTAGGATTACTTAATTGTATCTAAGATCTCTACATTCATGACATATTCTCCATTAATCAAATTACATTCCAATCTCTTTAAAACTCAAAAATAAACTTGGAAAATTAATTAAATAATTAAGGGTACCCACTCCCTTTAGTAAATGTGTGATAAGACTCTTAGGTATTATAAATGTTGAAGAATGCTCTTGCATTAGAATACTAAGTTTCAAGATGTGGCATTTTCAAAGAACACCAACTTCAGTAAATGTAGTGAATGTATTGTGTTGAAAGCACAAATGAAGTCATCAACTATAAAAGAGTTGGAAGAAAAGGAACAAGGTAGGCTGTAGAAACATAACAAGATTGCTATGTGTGGAAGATATTGCTACTATTCCCATAGAATTATGTCAGAGCAGTTTCCAAAGTAGTATTTGAGCATTATCCATGAAAAAATGGACAAAATAAAGAATTCAATCCCAAGGCTATGTGTCAAACCAAAATCTATTGTAGGAACAAATTTGGGTTTGTCATTCAGAGGTATGCTTACACATGGGCATAAGGCAAAATGTTTTGGTCATTTCTCCATACCATTTGTCCATATGGGATCACAATTTACTATTACATCCCTTTCAAAGTGCTTAAGGGTCCTTGAATAACCACAAATGGATATGTATGGCGATCTACTTTATGAAAGTGGAATTTCAAGAAACCCACTTACAAATGCATTACTTGACACCTATATTTACTCAAAATTTCAAGTGTACAAGGATGATTTTATATCTCATGGAAGATCAAAAAGTAAAAATGTTGATTTTAAACCTCTTCCTCCACATTTGTTGTTACAGTTGGACAATGCACCAAGTGATAATAAGAATAACTATCTTTTCATTTTTCTATCACTTTTAACTGCCCTTGGTGTCCTCATCAATATTGAGGTTGCATTCTTGTCTGTGGGGCACACCCATGAAGACATAGATGGAAACTATGGAAGAATGTCTTCCAACCTAAAAAGTAAGGATATTTATTCTTTACCTGAAATGATGGATACATATCGCACAATTGAATAAAATCCAGTGTTTCCACCTACACTTATTGACAAGGTCTATGACTTCAAAAGTTTCCTTAGTGGATACATCAAGGGGGGGGGAAATGAACTACTGTACGCTCCCACCTTACAAGCCACCAGTATTATACTAAGGCTGACCCAAAATGTGATTTAAGTTTAAGTTTTTAAGATGTAAAGGTTAATGCAAGGTTATATATCTATATTTTTATTTTTATTTTTATTGATATTCTTTACACTACATACTAATTTCTACTAACTAACTAACCCTTGGTAATATTAAACTTCTCATTAAGGCTACAGGGCCATGGTTCCTCAAGATCCAAAAATTACAACCATAAGTCTTAAAATCACATTTAAATTATAGTATTTAGTGGGATAAATAATATCAATATTTACAAGCCACAATTTCCAATAAGATAATCATTATTATATTGAAATTAAGAGTGTTTAAGAGTGACTAATTTGATTTTGTTCTAGATAATATGCCTATGAATTCTTTGGTAAAATAAAGGGAAGAAAAACAAGATAATTCAACTTCTAAATGAGTGGGTTCCAGTTATTATGAATTCATACGTGAGCTAATAATTACAACATTTCACCGAACCAATTTTCCTTCCATGGATTTTTAATTCTATGGAATCATCATGCTTATTCTTTGAGGTATTTCCAAAAACACCTTGGTTGCAAATCCTAAATTTACTTAGTCATTTTTATAGACAATTCATAGATGTAATTATCTACAATCATTGAAGCATTATGTCAAACAATTTGCAAGCATGAAATGTACAACCATTCACGCATTTTGTCAAGCACTCACAACCATAACCCTTAAGGTGATTTCACTAAAATTAACTAACATGAATCCAATATTACATAATTTCTTTTTCTTTGTCAGTGATGCAAAGAAGAGAACCTAATAGATAAGTAGATAGGTCATCAATCTTGATTGCTGCATATACAAAAATTTAGGCACATAATGACTATAAATGTTTAAGAATTATTACAAATAGCTCACAGTGAAGTAGCTACAACCATTGGGAATTTTGAACAACAGTTACCAGTCACAAAACACGCTGCTAGTTATTAAACTATCAAACAAGTAGTCACAAGTTTATTAAACTATCAATGTATTAATCATTGATACTTTAAAATAATAACTCCAATTTTATATAACATACTCGTTTCATAAAAAGAGATTACCAGGTAAATCATAGCTACAAAAAAAAAGGTAGCAAGACAAACCACCATGCAGCAGTAACAAATTTGTAAAATATAGAAGATTATAGAACTGGATTCAAAAACTCTATTTTTTGAAAACAAAGTTGGGACAACATGGCCCCAAGGTACAGATACTCCCTGAAGATAAAATAAATCGAAGCAGAAACACCTAGAAATGCGATTATCTAAAACCACAACCAAAAGCAAATTCATACTATCTCATTTATCCATTTTGTTAAACATATACTATGCAAAATTATCTATAGTTGTAAAAAGAGAAAGAAAAACCAAATTTGTGCTATTAACATGTTTTCATAAAACTTATGGCAACCTGAATACTTCAACCATTAAGACATGATGTAAATCAACTTGCAATGAAACTGTACAAAAAAAAACTTACATAAAATAAACTACAGTTATTGCAGAATTCCTTCAACATTTAGTGTGCAGAATTTGATATATATCTAACTTTCAGTAACAACCAAATAAGAAAAACCATGTAATGAACTACAAAAAAAACACAATATAATGTTATCAACATGCGTGACAGTGAATTTATACAACACAAAAAAGGGGAGTATGCTCCAGCTCCAATATCCTTACCAACTCATTGTGAACCACCCAATTTTCCTCCCAACGATATCTAGGAAGAACTTCTCCCCCTAGAGCCCCTGAGCTACCAAATATCACAAGAATTACCAAGGGACAATAGTAGAGAGATTTACAAGGCAAAGTAAGGAAGCAAATTTTCACTTCCTCTCAATACCACTCATGGCCAACCTTAATAGCTAGAGATTTTAGGATTTTAACAATAATTTCAGATTTATTATGGAAGTAATTGGCTACTCTCCATATCTCTCCATCTCACTATTTTCCTCAAGTCTCTTCCACTCTTGGCCTCATAATCCCCAAGTGAGAATACATGAGACTCATATATAGGAGGAGCAACCTATTCTTGTCATAAAGGAGGAGTAATGTGCATGCATTGGATTCCATTTACAGGATTGTAACTTATACCATTAAGGAGAGTTATGCATGCCTTGGTTAAGGAGAGTGTAAGATATGCATTAAAGACAACATAAGAGGAATATTTTATGTCATATTCTTAATGAGTGAAAAGGAATATTCCATTCATTGATGAGTTCATAAAATAAGGTATAATGAAATATTTAAGAGAGAGAGAGAGAGAGAGAGAGAGAGAGAAAGATTTACATAGGGTCATGAGAGTCAGGAAGGAGATGTGTGAATTTATTGAGGACATAAAATTGACTTGTAATTCCTTTCTAATAATAATATCATAGTCTCATAAAAGATAATTACAATATTAATAATATTGAGGATTCAATCAAGATTGAAATATTAGGATTGATTAATGATAAGTTAATTCATTTTTCTTCAACTCTGCTTGATTACCAATTAAAGTGATTTACTATTTTTGGAAAGTAGTGCTTGAGAGGCTGGACATGACTTTCTATTTTTGGAAAGTCATTCCAGAATTGTGAGAATGAAATTTTCTTTAAGGAAATTCATCCATGAGTGGTTTTTTTATTCTAGAGAATAGGGATTCAACACCCCTATTTCATGCATCTCCATGCCTTAGTAGATTGAGGACTCTGCACCCTCATCTAATCAAAAGATCAAAGATTCGAAAACCTGACCCTTTTAAATATTCAGGACTTTGCACCCTAAATATACAAGACTCCACGTCTTTATCTTTCTTGGATTTAGGACTCCACGCCCTAATTTCCATGCCCTCTCATCTATTCTGCTTTGAAACTTTGTGTTTCTCCTTATTGTATTGATTGTGAGATTTCACCCATCTCATGGTTCACTGGAAAGGCCTTTTTCAAAGACCTACACACATTACAATCTCATAGATCAAAGGAATCAAATGAATTTCATAATGAAATTAATTTAATCACATTTTACCCAGAATGGTGTGTGGCTTCCATAGTCATTTTGGTTTCGAAGAAATGACTTCCACAGTCATTGATAATTGAACATCCTTGTTCGAAAATGACCAAGTACCCTACCACATCCTACCTCATACGATATTAGACATATATAATCACACAAATCATGTATCATCCATAAATCATAATTAACCATCTATTTTGCATAACCATGAGAATCCATGGGCATATGTGTCTCAATCTTCGATCACAATCCATGTTGTACACCTGCTTTATAATTATAGACAAATAGAAAAACCATCTAATACAGGTAATCAATGATGCAACATATAATCCCAAATTTAACTATATAAAACATTGTTCCCCAATCTATTGATCAATATATCATACATAAAAATAAATAGAAATATAACTATGTACGTAAAACATTATTCCTCAATCAAGTGGTCAACCTATCATATATAACACTTTATAGGAGTGACAAAACTATACTAGAAAAAAAGGACACTACATACTCCCCATCTTGGAGTAAACTTTGCCCAAAGTTTAACTAAGCAAAAAAGGAAACTCAAGACGCATAGAAGATGCATCTTCCCAAGTGGTGGAACTAGGACTGTACGAGTCCCATTAGACCTTTACTTGGTCCACCATGTGACGTCTAAGTTGTCAAGTGCGATGGTCCAAAATGAAAACTGGCTATCCCTTAAGAGTTCCTTCATCTGTTACCTATAATTGATGCCAATATAAAATGTGAGAAGGATCATGAGTATACTTACGTCACACCGAAATATGAAATACATCATGCATATGATGAAAAACTGGTGGTAAAGAAAGACGATATGCCACAGGTCCAACCCTTTCGATGATCTCAAAAGGCCTAACAAATTGAGGAGAGAGCTCAGATCCTTTCCAAAACCTAATAGAGATTTTATGAGGTTTTACTCAAAGAAAAAGAAATTCCCCTTTTGTAAAACTATGATCCACTCTATTCATCTCAATGTATCTCTTATGTCTATCATGTTCTTTCTTGTATGACACACTTGTTCTTCCATTTCTTGAAGAATTTCAAGACTTATTGAGATTCTGTCCTCTAATCTATCCCAACTTAAAGGTGTTCCACATGGTCTTCCATACAATAACTCATAAGGTGACATACCAAAGGAGCGGTGATAACTGTTATTGTAACCAAACTCCACTAGAGGAAGATAATCTTCCCACTTAGATTGTTGATCGATTACTTACATTCTAAGAATGTACTCTAACACTTGATTTACTCTAAAAGTTTGGCCATCAGTCTCCCGATGATAAGTTGTACTGAAATTTAATTGTGTCTTAAGGGCTCCTTGGAAACTAAAATCTTCTTGTAAATATAGAGGCCCTATCTAATATGATTTTCTTAGGAAAACCATGAAGTCAAACCATCTCCTTGATAAATACTTGTTCTATTTCATATGATTTGTAAGTATCTCTAACAGGTATAAAATGGGCACTCTTAGTAAGTTTATCTACCACCACCAAAATGGAGTTATGCCTTTTGGTTGTTTCGGGTAATTCAACAATAAAGTCCATTGATATTTCTTCCCATCTCGACTCAGGAATGTTATGTGGCTACAACAATCTTGCTAGATGACCATGTTCTTCTTTAACTATATGACATTCCTATTAGTGTCGGTATCCTCATCTCTCCATCAATGATCAAAATTGTCTTGTTGCATTCCATTAGGTCATGGATCATATGATGGCAGTGGCATATTACCAATTTTCCCTCATGGTATTTACCTGTTGGCCTATTTTCACAAATTCAGGTCATTTATAGTCATTTTCTACCTTTACATTTGTAAAAGCCATTTTTAGCGTTTTTACGTCTCAATAGGTCTAGGGTTTATCATTAAAGTCTTGTAAAAGCCCAATAATGGTCAGTAGGTACATGAGGAGGTCAAATAAAACTTCAACATAAAAATTTCAATAATCACATGTTCAGTGATTGATTTTTCCTCAAAACTCTGTTTTGAGGAAAAACATAGTTTTTTCTTCTATGAATATAAATTTCATATAATTTTATTATTCCTATATGTAATAGGTCTGGAAATGTAGGCCTGGTCATCTTGCCAAGCTCCTACAAAGAGTCAAAAATTCAAAGCATTTAGTCCATCAAAGTCAAAAAGCAAGTCAAACTACCAAAACAGAGTTTTAAAGAACAATTGAAAAGAAAAAATTATAAAAGTGGGTTGTTGTAAATAAAATTTAAATTCCAAGGGTATATAAAGTGTTTCTTATGTTCAGGAGTTCATTTATGTGCCAAAAAGAAAGTGAGTAAGCCAAGTCATGATTTGAGAAGCAAAATATAAAAATCGTAGCAAAAGTTGTGAAGTTTCCTAGCACAGTGCACCCGAGTTGAGGCACGGCACACCTAGTTGGAGTGGTCCATGCAGCGCAGGAAACACACCGAACCTTCAATGGGCGCGGCGCACCTGTTGAGCATGGCACATCGATCTCTGGGCACGGCACACCAGTCCTCCTAGCTTAAACTTCACTCAAATCACCTCCTCCAAGCTCCAAATTTTGCAAACCTCATTTCACAAGTAAGTTCAACATTCCTTAGTGCCATTGCAAGGGTTTTAGTCAGATTTCATGGTATGTAAATAGGTGAAAATGAAAACCCTAGTTTATTGCAAAGTCACAGTCAAAAAACTGTCTAGGGTTTTAAAGTTGTCATCATTGTTATTTTCTCCCTTGCATCATTTTCACATCCCTTCACTACATTTCCCTCATTTCATTTTCCCTCCCCTTTCTCATTCACACTCATCTATCCCCCTATCCCCAAAACTAAAAACCCTATACCTAATTCCCACTACTCCTAAACCCTAATTGGCATCCCAAAACCCTATCACTCCCTAAACCCATTATATCCAACATAAAAAATCCCTCATTTCCTATCTCCCTCATCAATTCCATTCGTCAAATAGAAAACACCTATTCTTGATTTAAAATCTCTTCATACTCATCGCTTCAAACCAAACAGTGGAAAATATGGAGACAGATTCACCTTATGAAAGGGATGAGGAAACAATGAGTGATTCCTCTGAAGAAATTCATGCAGCCAGAAAACCTCACAAGGGAGGAAAACACATCCGGGAGGAGCCCAAAACCTCACAAGGGAGGAAAACACATCCGGGAGGAGCCCACTACACTTACAGAGCTATTGGCTTGTCGTCTTACTGTAGCATGTTTCAAACATCAGTCTTGCTATCAGTTTTGTGAGATGGTGGAAAGAGTAAAATACCATCATGAGCTTGCTAGACATTTTGTTCTGCATCTTCACAATGGCCAGGTCAATTTGCAAGGTGTGTCATTCACTTTGACACCTAAAACTATAGCTGAAGCAACAGGTATTCTAAATGTGGGAGAATAGTGGAACAAGGGACAACTGGTCGATAAAGAAAATTATGAGCCTTATATCAAGGATACCTATCAGAAACAAATCAGTAGGGTCTTCCCTTTCAGATACTTACAGGACACATATGCTCCACTCATGAAGCTCATAATCAAATATTTCAGCTGTGAAGGAAGATTTTCTCGCTTCTACACCTATTATGTCAGATTATTGATGCATTTCACTAGGGTGAGGATGATAAACCTCCCCTATTTCATGTGCCATAATATTGAGGAAATGACCACATTTGTGCAAAGGAAACCTCCTCATCAACAGTACAACCGCATTTATCACTTTGCATTGATCAAGATTGTGGTTTTGCATTAGCTGAACTTGCTGAGTGTTTCATGGGATGATTTCATTTCACATGAGGTTTTCACAAGTCCTCAAGTGACCCCATTATTTTTTCATGAGGCAGGAGGGCCTTCACATCAGCAAGAATTGCATGAGACTCAAACCACTAGTGTGCCAGTATTCATCACTTATCAAAAGGGGACAAGGAGGCTATTTGCAGCAACAAAACGAGTACTATCTCCACTCGGGGTGGTAGGGATCTCATTTCCTTTAATAGTAAAGTAGGCACGGGATAAAGGTAAACAACCATTGCATGATGAAGGGCCTTCTAAAGGTAAAGAGAGAGATTTCATTCTCATTCAGGATGAGGACACTGATTTGGGCTCCCAAAGCACAAAACTCAAAGAGATCATCTAGGAACAAGAAGCTGACATTCATGCCTTATCTCTTAACCTTGAAAAAGCTATGTGGATTATCAATTACCTTTAGCAAATGAACAAACAGTTGGAGTATTAGTAGATGATCATGGAGCTACAAACTATAAGGGAAAACTAGCAAGCAGCAAAGAGGAGGAAAATCAAATTGACATCACTAGAGGAAGAGATTGAAGCCGATTGTGAATCTTGGTTGGAAAGGGAAAAAATGCACTTGGAGAAGCTACTAGAGAAGGCCAACAAAGAGAAAAATATGTTGAGGCATATCCAGAATAAGGACCTTGCAGACCAAGTTGAGGAAAACTTTGAGGAGGAAGTGTTAGATACCTATACCAATAGGTTTCATCTTTCATGATTGGCAGGGGAAGTGCCAATATGATATACTTTGATGACACAAAGATCTCATATTTTGGTAGTGAAAGTATACCCACATTTGGTTGATGCTGCCTTACCTCAGAATGGGTGATCCAACAGCCTAAGCTGGGTCATGCCATGTTTCAATTTTTGTTGTAGATAAGAGAAAGAAACCTGTCCAAACAACTCAATCTTGGCAGGTAAAGTAGATAGGTAGTGAAAGAAGGTTCCCAAATGTTTAATCTGGGGCCTTGGAAGCAATAAGGGTAGCTTTAGATAGAAAATCAAAAGAAAGCCAAAGGAAAAGAAAAGGAACAAAAGGGTTTGCAAATCTAAGTGCACCCTCCTTGGAGTAACAAAAAATGCTAGGCAATAGAGTGGGTAGGCAGAGGGGGTTGTAGAAAGCATGGTTCATGGCATTTCACTGGCCTAAAGCAAAGGTAAAAACATGGTGCCAGTACAAATTTCCTATTTAAAGCAGTCTTACAGAAACTTAATGAAGCATGTCTAACTTCCAGATCACCCCCTATCACATTCATGACTAGCATCCCTATGCCACCCATGTTCATAAAAGAAGTCAAAGTCTTTTGGTGGTTCTAGTTTCTTTAAGAGCCACATTTCTTGTGCAGAAATTCTTTTCATTTTGATCTACTTCCTAAAAAATAAGTTGACTTCATATAAACAAACTTAGTATTCTACCCATCCTCATCCACCTTTCTCACTCATATTAACTACTAACCTATCACTATTTAACTCCCTATACCCCCTATTCCCCATATTACTATGTAAAACTTGGCAAAAAACCCAAATCTAAGTATCCCCTCCCCCGAGCATTATAGCTCTATGTATGATTTTCAATGACTTCAAGCGCTAAAAATATTTGAGTGCGACCGAAAGAGCGCCAAAAATTAATCCTAGGATTAATCAGGGACTTGCTCGGATTAATTAGCCAAAAACCCGCTTTGTAAGTTAACCTTTGTAAAAACCCATTTTAACCCGTAACTCTGCAAAAAACCAAAAAACCCACTTTTTCTAATGTTCCACTGGGCACGCGTTTCCAAAAATAATAATATTTTATGTTGCCCCGCCTTCCATATCGTACTTTCAACTCATCAACCCATCGACCGTCAGATCTGGGCTTTCCCATCCGACGGCCCACATGCATATCGGACGGGCCTCCATCACCAAAAGATACCACCCGAGAAACTGTCAGAGGGTGACGTCAGGCCTCTGCCACGCGTCACCCCCAGATTTTCTCGGGTCGCCCTATGACAATACCGCGACTGTATAGAGGGTGGTCCGAGAAAACCCACTTACCGCTCAACTACCCCGCTTGCCCACGCCAGCGCTACGCCCGCCCACGTCACTTCCACTCGGTGCCCTGTCAGCACCCCCACCCGCCAGCTCTCCGACGTGTTCGCCACCTATGCAATCCCCGTGGAGCGCCCACAGACTGCCACGTCACCCAGTGGCGTCATGCTGACGTCACCCGACCCTGACCCCACCTTATGACGTCATGCTGACGTCATCCAAAAAGCGTGCCAATACCCAAAAAGTCCATATTTTAGCCAATTTTCACGTTTTTTCTCACTTTTGCAAATTGAACTATTGCTCACCTCTACATGTAATTTATGACCACCTGTCGCCAACCTGCAAAAAATCAACCTGAAGGATGCTGCCATCTCCCACCTGCCTGCATTTGCGACCATTGCCGGCAATTCACCAGGTATTTACCCAAAGAATCCCCTCAGAGCTTAGTTTTGTCCATGATTCTGCAGAATTGAATTAACAAGAGTAAGGCAACTTGCATTTACAAGCAAATTCCTGGTAAACCAGCACTCCTTTACAGTTGCAGGGTTGAAATTTGCTTACTGAACCCATATACAATCATCTTTTCCTAAATTCCCACTCTTTCCGCGCATTCGTGGACTGAAAACCTGAAAGGCATAATTCACCGGGTAAACAGAGTTGCCAGTCCCTGCAGTCCCTCAATTAACTCTCTTTGGATATTCTACACCATTGTCACCACAATTGCCTCATTTACCCTTACAATTGGCTTTACTTCTGCAAAATTAGCCCTCTGTGTTCTCCTGCCCACTAAAACCAGTTTCAGTACAAAGTCACAAGTACTACCCAGCCATGGAAACACCAGTAGCCCTGAATGTTCAGCCTCTGAATGCCCCACACAGAGAGCTAGAGTGGAAGGCCCTAGGTGATAGAGATTACCAGATGCTAGACTGCACTTCCATTACCACCAAATTCAATATTCACCTGTTGAATGAGTTAAATGCCCAATATCTCAGTGGGGTTGATACCTTAGGAATTTGGGACTCCAACATACCCATTTACAACCTTCCTCAAGTCAATGTCCTCCCAGACTTGATAAATCAATACAGGTCTAGCTATGACCCCTGTCAGAGAGCCGTTCTCAGCCCCTCAGGCTCAGTATTGTTCCATATCACCCCTGAGACCATCAATCAAACACTGCACTTTCACACTACAAAGCCCCTAACTCCTCTCTCCATCCATGACTTAATAATGAAAGGGGGCAAGTTGTCCAGAGCTCGGATTTCCAGGATTAGTCAGTTATTCATCCAGCCACAATTTGAAGCTATGAGCACCACCCTTCCTATAGCTTATTAGTATCTCAATGAGCTGGGCAAAATGCTGGTGGATTTGATCAGTTACATCCTGGGTTATGGGACATATGAGGATGTGGATGAAACCATCATGGCCATGCTGTCCATTTTCTCCCCAGGAATGCCTCCTGCTGTGCATTATGATTTTGCCACTTTTATTTCCAATAAGATTCATGAGCAATTGATGAATCTAGAAAGGGAAAAGGTGTTTAAATACACCAGGTACATATATCATTTATTCTTGTTTTATCAGCCTGATGCCTTCCCTGTCCCTCTCAAAAAGCTAGTTACCCAGGGAAGCCCAAGGTCTGTTGTGTTTTGGTATTCAGTCTGTCATCTTTTAGCTTATTCACCTTACACCTACTGTGAATTCATTGACCTTTTCATCCATCCAATTATGACCTTGTTATTGGGTGTCCCTCCTCCCAAATTGACAGAGGAAATGCAAAGAATCCTTCACCTCTCAAAGGCCTATAGCATTGGTGATTGGTACTTTTACCAACACCACACAGTAATTGGAATATATGGTTGTGAGTTGAGTCCTTATAGGTTGCCAAGATATGTCCCTATGAGACTCTTTGCCCTAGATTACTTTAGGCAGTTTGGAAATGCAGACTTTGTCCATTTCCAAAGAAAAAATAAGAAAGTGCAACTAAAGGTGAGAAATCAGCTAGGCCCTTTTCTGTACAATAAAAGGGAGGAAGGATGGAAGGAAGCTGACCTGATCCTAGAGACCCTCAGACTGCAAACCAGCTTCAAATGGGTGCCTTATGACCCCAACCACTTCATTTCCCTCAAGAGGATAAAATACAAATTGGGTGGCTACGCTCACGTTAAATTGCCTCATATTGAGCAGTATGCCAATACTTTAAGATGGAAAGAGGGCACCCTAGAAGAGCCCATTGGTAGAGAGCAAATGCTACAAAGAGAGGCAAGGAATCTTGAAAAAGACGCTGACTTGGAAACTTGTGGGCAGGTTTCCTCCTCCTGTCAAAGGAAAATTGGAGCAGCTGCCTCATCTTCCACAACCCAGCAGCAAGCAGCCGGAATTGCCCAACAGGAATCAAGCAAAGATAAAGGCAAGCAGGTGGAGCAGGAACAGCCACCTCCTAGGACAGAGCAGCAAACAGAACAGCAAGTAGAATATGAGGTTGAACAGCAAGAAGAACATCAGGAAGAGGGGCAGCCTATGCAGCAAGAGCAAATGGCTGAAGCCCCAACACCTACTGAGCAACAGGCTCAAGAGAAAATGCCTTCTGGGCAAGAAAAGAAAGTGGAGGCCTCAGTGCTTCAAACTCAACAAAAAGAGGAAAAGGGAAAGAAGAGGGACAGAGAACAGGAGACTCCCCTCACCACATCAACAAATCAAGGGGAGAAAAGGCAGAGATTAAATCCCCTCTCTGAGGAAGAAATGCCTATGGGGAAATCGTTGGGAATGGGCCCACCAAGTATGGAGGCATCTGTCAATTCCTTTCAGCAGGAACAAGAGAGAACCATTGGAGGAGAGGTCAGCTCCTCAAGTTATCAAAGGAGAGCAGAGGCAGGCATCAAGCAACAGTTTATTGATATCAAGAGGAGAAATGAGCCACTCAGGCTCCAAATCTACAACCAATTGCTGAAGATGGCCCCTACCAATCAACAAAGGCTTATGTCAGCCTATGACATCACGGAAGGAAAAATGACCATGAGTCATTTCATGCCCACCATGCTGCAGCCACAGTCAGCTGCAGACTATATACGCACCAACCTTGAGGTTCTTGCAAAGGACATCCACCCTATGGACCAAATAGAGCTTCACAAGCAAACGAGTGAGATGGTCTATGCAACATTGGTAGACAAAACAATGTTGGCTAATAGGTTGGAAAACAGCCTAAATAATACAACTGCCCAACTTGAGTTGGAGAAGGCATCCTCCTTGGCCAAAGACAACAAGATCAAGTCTTTGGAGGATATAATTATAGAGCTTGGGCATGACCCCAAATATCCAAAGGCCATACAATCACTGCTGAAGATAAGAGATGCAGACCTTGCAGCCCTAAGAAAGAAGGTGAAGCTCCCAGCAACCATTCACCCCCAAACAGATGAGGTTGCTCAGCAAAGGCAAGACCAGGAGGTAGCTACATTGCTGGTAGCACTGCACAAACAGCTAGTGCAGACAGAAGGGAAGCTGGAGGATACAGAGGCTGCACTGCAGGCAGCCCTGCAGCAGAAAGAGGGAGGCCAGACTTCTCATCCCCCTCCAGAGGTTATAAACCTTGAGGAGCCCCCAAAGACTACTGCTCCTCCCACGGAACTAGCAGCACCATCAACATCAACAGCAGCACCAGCACCAACTACAGAACAGGCTCCGAGCCTTGACATGCAGAAATTGATGAGTGAGATCCAGGCCCTCGAAGCCCAGATGACAGAACTAAATGGAGCCAAGGAGAATTTGGCCAAGCTGAATGAGAAATATGACAAATCCAAGCAGAATGTGGCTAAGAAAGGAAGATAAATAAAAGCTCTCAAAGAAAAGATAAAGGAGTTGGAGAAAGAGCTCACCCTTGACAAAGTGGTGGCTGAGATCAGGACAGTTTTGTGGACCCACATTGGCCAATCAATAACCGATCAGTGGCAATATATTGAGACCATCCATGAGCAAATGGAGCTCATAAGCAAAGCACAGAAGGAAGTCCATAGAGCAAGGGCATCTCTAGGCAGTATGCCTGAGATAGCCAACAGAATGATTAATGTGCTTAATAACCGGACAGGTCCTCAGCTGGCAGCAATAGGAATCTCCAATAGAACTGAAACCATCCAGCTGATTAAGAGGGTCCTCACATTGAAAAGCCTGGTGCAGACATTGGATAGAAGAAGCCAGGACATGCAAACAGAGGTCAACAAATTCATGGACAAGTTTGCAGCATTACAGGGCAGAGGTCTCCCTAGCTTGCTGAACAGTGCAGGGAGACTGCTATCACATGAGATTTATGCAAAAAGGGTGAACACATTTGCCACCAATCAGATCAGTCAAGGATCAAGCACTTCACAGGTAACAGGGCCAGCATCTGGGCAAAGTCTCTATGACAGAATAGAGAACTTATTTTTTATTATGAATGAGATCAGACATTTGTTTGAAGTGCCTCCAAACGTCTACAAATACACAGAGGTAGATGAAACCTTAGATGCAATTTTGAGGCATCAATTGCCTACACAGGAATGGTGGACCACAATGATACAGTTGTTACTATAAGCAGGAGGTTTTCATCAAAGTTTTGTCATCGAAAAATATAAGTCATCATATTCAGAAAATATGATGCATACACTATGGCTGGAAAAAGTGGAATGAGCCAACTCAGCAGGAAGATTCAGCCACTAAAAGTAACGCTGACAGCTACAGGTAACAGGGCCGAGAAATCTACAACATAACAGAGTATAAAGACACATCATTCAGCATTAATGCAGAACGCTCAACCGACACAGTGTCCTCCAAAGGTCAAGAAGGGTTCTGACAGAATTAAAGACTACTTATCTTACATTTAGGGTAGCAATAACTTCCTTATCTGCTATTTTGTAAAGTTGGTGAGCGTATTTAATCTATCAAGTGACTCAGCGTTCAGATATTTTGTAAAACCCATTGTATATATTCCCCCTCGCAGAAGCTTGTGGGGTGGTTGTTATTTTCTGAGGAAGAAAGGAGAACTCAGCTGTAATTTCTGAAAGGATGATATAAATAAAGCTTGGAGTTTACAGGAATTGAGTCTTACTGATGCATGTTGTGTTGGAACCATTGATTGCTAGAGGATTCTAGTGCTATGGCTTAATATAATAAGTGATCTCTATCTCTGTTAATATTTTGTTATTTGTTTAAGCTCACATCTCTCATATGTTGTTCTAAATACTAGGAAGAAAGAAAAAGAATAGCTCAGGACTTGTCCATGGAGACACCCTGATCTCAATCTATCTTCACTATAAATGTTTTCTATGACTTCAGCTGTTTTAATTGGAATTCTTAATTGCTCCAATAAACCCTGAATATTTCACAGTTACTATTTAGTAATTCATGTATGCTACTAAGTAGAAATTGTTGTTCAAATTGTTATCACATTGTCTGTAGTTCCATTCCCCATTGTTTCACTCACTAATCAAAAAATTGTATTAAGAATAGCCATCTAGCCTTGCAGTAAAACTTTCTCCTTCACAGGCACCAGGACTGTCTCAGATTTCTAACTCCATATGCCCAATGGATTAGCATTTTTCACACATTTCATGCCCCTCTCACAACAACAGTTCACCACCAAAGTCTCAAACAAAAACTGAACTTATAACTAGCCTAAAATCTTCACAAAACAGAGCCAAAATTTAAAGAGAGAGCCCTCTCTGATTATAGGCAGGCTAGGACCTATAATCCAAAGCTTGGTTAGTGGTTACCCCGGCCGTATTCCCTTGGGAGTCATAAGGAACAACCTGGGTGTTAACAATTACTAGCCAATGATGTAAGTTGTTAACAGGTGCGAGAGGAATCACCAATAAATGACCCTCAAGGTACTACCGTACATTTCACGTGGTGTGAAAAAGGACTTGGAATCGAACACCATGTAAAATCTCTTGGTCGAAGGCCATTGATGTAAACCTGTCGCTGAAAGTGAGAAACTTGCCATTGAGGCATGCAAGCTTCAAAGTACTGAAAGGGTTGTTCCTAAGTCAACTTCTTCGATAATGAGCTGATGTCGACAAGAAGCGACCCGTCGCAGGAGGGCCTTAATGAATCCCACATCAACGACACGTAACGAAGCAAATGATTTTGGAGGAAAAACAATCTGAAGACACAGGGTTCGGGGTGGCGGTCATGAAGGAATGGAGCATGAATGTATTGCAGTGGGTGAGACATAGGTGAATTTTCTGAATGACTTCTCTTGAACATATCGGTGACACTGACGATGGATTGGTAGCGTTAACCCCAAATATGGATGGTGTGATGAACCAATGGTAATGACTAGTGAATGGAACAACCCAACCTGACATGCATGCAGAAGGAAAGTGTCATGTTCAAGAGTGACTTGCTACCAATAAAGTTTCTTCAAGTTTTCTTCCCAATTTTCCCCAGACATTGTTGACCAGTACCTCTTTATTTTTGTCAAGCTTGAGGAGGATAACATATGCTTGTTCTATAATCCGCCCTTCGGGCAAACCTGTCGCTATATTTTAGCGAGCCTAGTGACAATGAAACTCGTTCTCATCCATTTGGATGATTTTGTCGTTATTCGGTTTTAACAAGTTTAACGAAAAAGATAACTCGGTCTCTTTCAATTTTAGAGAGTCTAAAAGAAATGGAAAGGAGACTCCAATGATTCTTTTTCGTCATATAATCCCTTAAGTCTGAAAAAGCGTAAAATAATACAAAAGGGATGAATTTTCGATAGTTTTAACGAGCCGAACAAGACAAGCGCTCGATCTTTTTTAGTAATAATCCCTCAGGTTCAAAAAGATTAAAATCTAGAGGAGGGATAGCACTTCCGATGACTTTAACGAGCTGGAGAGGCCAATCGCTCGGCAATCTTTTCATATTTTATGAGTCATTTGAAAAGAGCTTAAAGAAGACTTGTTTTCAAGGAACGAGTGATGGTTTCGAGTAGCAGCTGATTCCAGGTAAGATTTGGAATTTTCCAATCACGGCAATGTCACAAGGAGGGCTAATAGAATCACTCTTCGCAGATGTTCCTCAAAGGGGTAAACAATCATATGGGGGTGAATGATCGGCTAAAAACAGAGTGGAGATGATGATGAGAACACGACCAAGGCTCAAAAGCATGTGATAAGGCATTCACGATGGTTATTTACCGGTTCATTTTTTAATGGGCTTAAACGTTGGGGGAAACATTTGCTCATGACTTATGTTTATTTTTTAACGAGCTTGAACTATGCGCTAAAACTGCTCGTGGAGGGTTTATTTTTTAACAAGCTTGAACCCTGTGGTAACATTGCTCGCCAGTCGTATGATAATAATTTCTCATTCAAGATGCTATTTTGAAGGGGCTTACATCTTTAAAGCTTTGCCCCGAATCATTTCTTTATTCAAGTTAGGAAACGACTAGCCTTACGGGTTTAAAGGGTTAGAGGTCCTAAAAATTTAAAAAAATAAATAGCCGCTCTTCGCTTGCATGCGGAAAGGTTTGCATGCCCCCAGGTATAGCGAAAAATTTCCAGGTTACCATGAAAGTTCCATCTGCGTAGCAGACAGAAATCTTCCTTGGCGATGTCTACCAAAATAGACAAAGGGGAGTGGTGCAGCCACATGCCACTCAACATAACCTTAACGAAGGTATCTTATTCGAGCCTAATCCCATTTTCCTGTAAGGACGGGTTCGTTAGACTAGTCATATATCCCTCGCGGAAACCCACTCTATACCCAAGGTTTCCCTGCCGAAACAGACTAGGGTGCATGCCCCCTGGGTTTCACTCACATCCTCCTGAATCACTCATGCTCATCAGGTGGATGGACTGGAGATCGATGAGACATTCCTTGCGTGAAAAGACCATTTAGGGATGGCATTTGACTATTTGTGATGTGCGAACCGGGGAATGACATTTGGTCTACGAGCTTGACCATTCTGCCTTCGTGCGGAAAACACATTACTCTAAAGAGTGAGGAGACGATGGCTCCCATGCAATAAATATAGTCGCGTCCAAGGTGTAGATTATAATCTAAGGGTCCTTGAACTACCATTACATTAATGTGAACGGTTTTCCTTCTCAAAGTAATGGGCACATTTGGAAGGATCCCTAAAGGTCGACTAGTTCCTTTGTCGAAGCCTGTCAGATTTCTCATTTCAGGCAAAAGCGATGGCAAAGCAAGTGCTTTCCAAGTAGTTGAGGAAAGGATACTCACTAAAGCCCCTTCATTGATGATGGTACCAGCCATGACCATTCTATAAGCTTGTACAATGTTTCTGAATGGTACACTAGCTGGTAAACGGGGTTTGCCTAGTAGATTCCAGTCGAAGGAAATGACTAGGTTGCTTGGTGGTGGGACCGAATAGACAGTCGGATATGACTCTGATGAACTTCCTTCCTACGATAAAGGAATGGGTGGACTACCCCCAAGTTCATTGCAATCTGTGATTACGAAAAGAATTTGAACGGTGTCATTCTCTTTCTCTTCAGTGACGGTATCATTTGAATATGAACACTCTGAAGGTAAGACGGATCAACTGCCGTCTCGGCCTTTTGAATTTTGTCTGGTATGGATTCATAGGGTTCATTTTCAATGATAGATGCTTCCGCCGACCACAATGACGGGCCAGCCGGATTTTCAACCAGTGGATGACTTGGAAAGAGTTTTTTATATCCAGGAGGAAGCCGTAGCGGTGAAGCAGGACGGTCATCCAAAAATCTTTTAGCTTCGTCAAGGAAGGGACAATGGTGGATGGCGTGATTGCCTTCACACAATTTACAAGGAAATCTGGGATTCTTTTTTTGTCCAGGTGCTTCACTTTCACTGGTTGATGGTGTGAATTCAAAATGATCATCAGAGGTTGACGCCACCGGATTGTGCAAACGAGGACACCAGTCCCTTAAGATCCGAGGGATGTAGGGACAATCTCAGTGATAGTGGTATCCATTGCAAATGACACAAGGAGATTTAGGTTTCGACGGTGTGGTGTGAGGATTTTCGCTGTAGGAATATACAGGGTAAGTTCCTCAGACATAACACCAAAAGGACACCGCTCACAAACAGATCACAGATCAATACACCAGTATTTTGACGTGGTTAAAACCCTCTGAGAGGGAAACATTCCATGGCCTATGCCATCGTGGCTACTACAGGCAATTTATTAATAAAAGAATGAAAATTTACATAAGCTTCTCTCATGCACGGTGGACCTACAAATGACCCTCCATGCGCTTTAAATAGAATTCATGGACCAATCGAGTGTCAAGCCACGGATCAAGTGTCGGTAATACCAAGGAGAGAATGAACCGTCGGATCACTACATATCGTGACCGTCGGATTGTAAGTTACAAATGTACATAGTAAAGAAACACACTTTACCTAACTCTATACTAGACCAAGTTATACTTAACTATTCCTATGTGTCGGAATATCCTAACATCCCCCCTTAAGAACAACTTGGGATAGGATTGAAGGATTAACAAATATGACACAATAGGAGAAGGAAGGAGGCACTAGAGCCTATCCCCCCTAAGTGACAACTTCCTGAACTCCAAGCATATATCGAAGTTTAGTGAACTTCGCCTCTGTGAGAGCCTTTGTGAAGATGTTTGCAACCTGATCATCTGTTGAACATATTGCACTTCAAGAACATGGTCATGAATGAGCTTTTTGATGAAATGCATGTGTAGTTCAATGTGTTTGCTGCGCTGATGCTGAACTGGATCTTTGCAAAACTGAATGGCACTTTGATTATCACACCAAAGTGTAGTCGGATGCTGCTGCTCAAAGCCAAATTCTGATAGGATCTGACGAAGCCACAAGGCTTCCTTACTAGCTTCCACGGCACCACGATACTCTTCTTCTGCTGAGGAAAGAGAAATGGCAGCCTGTTTCTTACAAGCCCATGTAATAGGTCCTGAACCAAGAGTGAAGACATAACCGGCAGTAGACTTCCGATCATCAGGGTCACCAGCCCAATCAGAATCAGTGAAACCAACTAATAGAGGAGTTGCTTTGGCACTGTAATGAATCCCAAACTGTATTGTACTTCGAACATAACGAAGTATTCTTTTAGCTGCTTTCCAATGACTTTCACGGGGGTTTTGCAAAAAACGAGCAACAAGGCCAACAGCAAAGGAAAGGTCAGGACGAGTATGGGTTAAATACAAGAGTTTTCCTACAATTTGACGGTATAAGGTAGCATCAACTTCAGGAGAAGTACAAGAGACTGAAAGTTTGACTCCAGACTGAAAGGGAGAAGGAGCTGGCTTACAATCTTCCATGTGAAAATGACGAAGAATATCACAAGCATACTTGGACTGGGAAAGGAAAATACCCTCCTTGGCTTGCAAGACTTGAAGACCGAGAAAATAGTGTAAGTGTCCTAAGTCTGTCATTTCAAATTTCTTTTTAAGGCTGGACTTCACATGGTTTATAAGGTTGGGATCACTACCAGTAAGAATTAGATCATCAACATAAAGAACAAGGATGATAAGAGAGTTGCCCACTTTCATGGTGTAGACAGTATTGTCAGAATAACACCTAGAAAAGCCAGATTCTAAAAGAAAGCTATCCATTTTGGCATACCAAGCCCGAGGAGCTTGCTTGAGACCATAAAGAGATTTCTTAAGGCGACATACAAGGCTGGAGTCTGTTTGGATGAAGCCAATGGGTTGTTCCATATAGATTTCTTCATGCAAGTCCCCATGCAAGAAGGCAGATTTAACATCCATCTGATGGACTTCCCATTTTAAAGAGCCAGCAAGGGAAAGAACAAGGCGGATAGAGTTCATTTTGGCAACAGGGGAGAAGGTTTCAGTGTAGTCAATGCCTTCAACCTGTGAAAATCCCTTAGCAACAAGACGAGCTTTATGGTTATCAACTTTCCCATCTGGTCCATACTTTGTTCTGTAAACCCATTTACATCTAACAAGTTTGTGTCCCTTTGGTAGAGGAACAAGATCCCAT